>ML823481.1:13870-42337 GCA_009831015.1 Picea engelmannii
CTAACTTTTAGTTTAGGGGAATAATTAATAATAATAATAAGGGTCTTTTAATAAATAATAACTAGTAGGTGGGACCCTTTGTGACTCCCATTAATTTCTTAACAAAAATAAATACAACTAGACAATAAATCAGACACATCCCTCCGTATGGATCCCATTATCATTTCCATAATTTGAAAATTAAATATCAATGATATTTTAAGTCATATCCAAACATATAATATCTAAAATATCCAAAAATAGTATCTTGTCCAAAAACTTCAGCAGTCCATTGTTCTCAATAAAACAATAATAAAGTATAATGAAAAATCATGTTTTCCACTTTGAGAGTCAATTTTCCCTTTATTGATGCTATCCCCTTTTGACTTTCCTGAATTAGCCTTAGGCTGTGTAGAGCCTTGAGGCTTGATCTCACTGATGACATGAGAACAATCATCTTTCAAGTGCATGCAGGATGAAACAGATTTGGCTGAATCACTTGAAGGAGAAGAGGGGGAAGCAACAACTTTTCCTTTATCATGCAAATGGTGGGATTCGGTTTTGAGTCTCTTGCTTGCATGGGAAAACTGTACAGGTGAGTGTGCAGGGGAAATCTAAACATTTGGGTTAACAGGTGGAGGAGGAGCAGGTAGAGACAAATTTGGCCAGCCACGATGTTGGGAGACTATTGGGTGAAAAATCTCCTACCATCCATCATTCTTGGGAACTTCAGGTTGCAACGAAACATGAGGGGGCACAAGGATACCAGGGACATGTCGGGGTTGGAAGGGAGGCTTCTCTGGTCTAGGTTGGACTACCCCTTGTCCAATCCAATTGAAAAATCCAGCTTGAAAGAGTTGGTTTAACTCTTGAGGATCTGCATCGAAATGTATTGAGAACCCGAGCCTTCTAGGCCCAATGTTCCAATTTCCTCTGCCCTTGTTATTTCGACCATGAATTCCTTTGTTGAAGAAGCGCATCCTGTATGCAGCTATTATTAGCAACTAGCTTCTTAAACAAACCATACATGACAATATGTTAATATGAAACAAAGTTTGGCTCAATAATCACATCAGACCCATGCAATCCAATCCATAAAATTCATTTAATAATTGTCAATGAGCAAGGGGTGAATTGGGGTTTTGGGATATTTGAGGGGATTGTATTGAGCAAAAAAGTGAGAAAATGAAAGGGAGTAAGAACATGATTACTGCTCAACAATCCATTAAACAATCGATTGTGCAACAATAACCAAAACATATTAGATGTGATCCATCTCTGTGTTATTTCTTAATCGTTGCAATACAGAGCTTTAATTTAATTTTAAAGAATAGGGTGTGCAAAATGAATCTGGGATCGTGAGGGGATTTGTAATGAGTGAAAAAGTGAGAAAATGAAAGGGAATCAGATGGATATTGTTCTTAAAATAAATTAAATAAATCAACTATCATAACTTTGTTTCAAATTTAATCCAAAATCATCCACTTCCAAGACCAAAACATTCATTGTTCATCAATTTTATGCAAACTTCTTGTTATCTCAATAATGATTAAATTTCCCAGAAATCCTTAATTTATAACAGTCTGCACATTATAACTTATGTAAACTTTTTCCATTCAATAATATTGTATATTATAACACTGATCTCTTCCTTTTAAGATAAACAAAACATGCACAACAATTTTCTCAACATTTATCCATGATAATCAATAATGGACCATGATAAACAATCAACAATCATTGTTCTTCAATCAACAATCGGGCCTGATTTAAATGTACATAGGTATCTTTTCAAAAAATGTGGATAGAATTAAAAGCATGCCCGATCATACACAGGTCCTCAATCATATCAATCGACAAAATATTGAATTGATAACAACAGTCAACCCAAACATAAAGCTTGAGCTTGATCTTTCTATGTGTATCAACATATATAACTTATTTTTTAAACAATTGGTAGTTTGCACGATGATTCCAATATAACTATATCATATATGAAGCAAACATAACTAAACTGACACACAAGCACCCTTTTTTTTTTAACTTTTCAGAACCATGATTGGGCTTGGTAACCTCACACAGGTGTCTCCTTAAGCCATCAAAATCATGTTGAATTGAACACAGTGATCGAGACCATAAATGAATATAAAGACAACTCTCGATTGTAAGCAACCGCTCATTTCCTTTCTTATTTGTTCAAATAATTTCATCACAGAATGACCTCACAGAGATTCGACCGAAAATGATGGGTTTATAACTGAGACAGCATGTCTCTTTAAAATTCCACAATCATTAAACTGATAACCCGACACTTGACAAACCTCAGAATGTGCCCGAGGAGAGCAAAGACAGTAAGAGTCTGAGTCGGGATCTTAAATAAAATAAAATGCAGAGAGGCAACGAAAGCATGTTTTTCCTTTTAAACAAAGACACAAAGAGATGATGGTCTCCCAATACTTATATCCATTTTACCATCGATTAACAACCACGAGACAACATACAATTTTGAAAACAACAGGCATTGAGCCATAGAGTCCTTCGACTTATTACTCCAATCCCTTGAAGGAACCATAAGTTAACGCCCGAGGAGAGACAAAGGAAATTCGAGTAAAATAACCTAGTGCACACAGGTGCCTCTAACACTTGCAGAGAAGAGATGAGGATTAACTTAATAGTGGCGGGTATTCAAACACAACGAGATAATATCTCTTTCCAATCACCCAGTAGATTAATAACTTTTGACAACAACAACAGTGAGGACACACACATTCTTTGTGAAATAATGCCAAGATATAACTCGTATCAAATCAATACCCACACAGACCTGTATTAACGTTCGGGGCCAACCAAGACTAGATCTTTGGGACGCTTTCAATGAAAAGATAGTAAGAATGGGCCATCAAACACATCTCACAGTTTGAAGAAAATAACACACCAACTATTGGTAGTTTCTCTGCAACTGGATAGGGATTACCACAACAACCGAGAGGGAAACGAGTTGAAAGTCACTGATACAAAGAACGGTGAGTAAAAACCCTCAACCATCAAACTCAGAGCCTTATTGCACCACTGTCACTATTATTCCACGAAGACTATCATAAAAACCACATTGACCGAGAAAACAACCAACACATAAACTTAATAATACCCACTTCTCTGCTTACAATTGCCAACATTGTATAGTCATCACAGAGAGCCATAACATGATATTTACACACAATCAAAAATCCCAAGAACACACATAATCCAAGCATCATTGAGCCACCGTTTGGTTCATAAAATAGATAATCCATCATGGATGGAGAGAAAAGAACCATACCTATGAGAAAAATGCTTAAATGATGAGTTGGTCGAGCTTTCCCTTCCAAAAACTTGAAAACACGAAGCTTCACAGCGAACATAGCGACAATGAAAAAATGGAATAATGTTAGGGTGATAGGCGATAGGGAAGGTTTGGAGTGACGTGCAGTAAATGCACATAGCTTCCTCACCTAGCCCCATTCAATTCCAAGTACGATACAACCCAATAAGCATAACATCCACCAATAAATCAAACCATATAACCAATGCATAATCAATGCCAATCCATCGTAAGATCTGAGACCATATCTATTTCATAGTGCGCCACCCGAGATATTTCATACATTAACCTTTGCCATAAATCCATACAATAATCCATATCAGCATTGTTATTATGTGCCTCCATTCAATTTTAATGAAATTTGCATAGTCCATTAACCAAACCATAGCATAATAGTTAGGACTAACACTTGTATCGATTAATTCGAAGTTTGCATGTAGTCTTTTTACATAGTTTCTTTCCTTTTGCTATAACTTTAGAACCTTTTCATAGTTTTTCCTTTGTTTTGATCATGCTACCATTTAATTACCCCTTGCATATATGTGGCTAAGTAATCAGCATATGAATTAGTAACAAGGTTATAACATAGAACCTATAAACAGCATGATCCTCATACCCATGGAAATTGTTCTGTGTCACAAGTGATTACCAAAAGCATTCCACAATAAGCATTATCCACTTATTATCATGCCAAATGAAACCAAGTCTGCATTATAAAAAATGTAGGACTGTGTAGGAAACATCATAACAACAACAAAACATGTGTAATATGTCTATCCTTTTGCCTCTAGTCTACAAGGGGGTCCCACCTACTAGTATTATATTATTATCATAATTAAATAATATCGCTTTAGCAATGCTTTGTCGATGGAATTCATGTTTACGATTTTAATCTTCAACATGATTCACAAATGAAAATATTCAAAAAAGAATGGTTTACCTTTTTACCTGTCCATTCCTCCTATGGAATTCCACCATCCAAAGAGATTGAAAGTCCTCTCTTTATTAAGTAAACAACAATATCTACAACATCTTCCCAGAACTATAAGGGAAACCCAACATGCAATCTCATACTCCTTGCACGCTCCATGATTGTCATGTTCATCCTTTCTGACACATCATTTTCTTTGGTGTTCCTAGAACTATTTTCTCTCTACAAATCCCATGGTATGAACAATAATCATCAAACTCCTTGTTGAAATATTCACCTTCGTTGTCTGATCTGAGACACTTCAACCTTTTTCCTGTCTCATTCTCAACCAAATATTTCCATTTCTTAAAAGTATCAAACACATCAGATTTTTGTTGAATGCAATAAACCCAAGTTTTTCTAGTTGCATCATCAATAAAAGTAACATAATAACGAGATCCACCAAGAGATGATACCCAAGCTAGTCCCCATACATCTATATGCACAAGATCTAACCTTTCACTCTTCTTTTCTTTTCCAACTCTGAGAAATCCAACTCTCTTATGTTTTCCATAAACACAATGCTCATAGAAATCCAAATCAATTTGTTTAAGATCTGGCGACAAATTTCTTTTGTGAAGTATCTTCATCCCCTTCTCACTCATGTGTCGAAGCCTACGATGCCATAGTGTTGTGTCCACTCCTGTAGAAGCTAAAGAGATAGAAGAGTCAGTATTACTAGTACATAAATTCAATGTACCTACCTTCTCTCCTTTTGCTATCACCAATGATCCTTTGGTGACCTTCCATGCCTTATTTGTAAATATAGATATACAAACTTCACTTTCCAACTGACATGTTGAAATTATATTTTTCCTTAGATATGGTACATGTCTTACCTCTTTCAATAACCATTGGTTTCCATTCTTTTTATTTATTTGTAACTTACCCATTCCAACAATTTTTCATGGTGCATCATCACCAAGATGAACCTGTCCAAAATCACCTTGAACATAATATAGAAAATGTTTCCTATATGGCACATATGAAATAAAGCCCCATAATCTACTACCCAAGACTCGGATATATTATCTAAAGAAAGAATCAAATCATCTTGTAACACATCACCTCTTACAATTGCTTCTTGATTTTTCTCTTGTTGTCCATCTCTTTGTTTCTTTGGAGCTCTGCAATTTTTCTTCAGATGTCCTTTCTTCCCACAATTCCAACACTCTATCTTTCCCAAACTGGATTTGGCTTTGCCCTTTTCTAGAATTCCCATGGTTCCCTGAGCCCTTTCCTCTATCCTTTTGTCTTCCCCTTTTCTCCATAGTCAACGCATTACTTGATGTCTCACCTGTGCTTTTCCATTGCATTTCCTCGCTAAGGATAGCATAAACAACATCATCAAATTTTAGAGTGTTTGAACCAGAGACAGAGTTACTTACAACCATGGCCAAGCCATTCCAACTTTCTATCAATGAGAACAAGATTAGAAGATCCCTGGCCTCATCATCAATGTCCACTTTTACAGAACTTAGCTGATTAGTAACCATATTAAATTCATTTAAATGATCTGCAACAAAACCACCTTCTGACATCTTCATATTAAACAATATCTTCATTAGAAATACCTTATTGGATGTTGAGGGTTTTTCATACATTTTATCCAATGCATCCATCAGCTCCTTCATTGTCTTTTCTTTTGAAATATTGAAAGCCACCGATGTTGCCAGGCTCAACCGTATCGTTCCTAGTGCCTTTCTGTAAAGAACCTCCCATTCTTTGTCCTTCATGGCCATCGGCTTCTCTACTATTTCACCCAATGGTAGGAATAGATCCTTATGATATAAATAATATTACATCTGCATCTTCCATAACTGGTAGTTTTGGTTGTTGAATTTGTCGACCCTAAAATTCCCATCTTCCACCATTGCTCCCACTCAAACCAGGAACCCTCTTTTGCCTGTGAGTTACCTTTCGCTCTGATACCAACTGTTAGAAAAACAGGATCACGGAACAATAAAATAAAATAAAAATGCGGAAATAAAACACAGAAGATACACAGATATACATGGTTCACCTAATGTGGGCTACATCCACCAGAGAAATCACCAAGTCCTTCCTTTTTATTATCCAACAAAATGAAGGGATAAAAACTACAACTCAACCGTTGTAACTTCCTCTTCTTTCTCTCACAGTATCCTCTCTCAGAATACAAAATTCGTAATAATACACAACCGAAATACAATTCCCTCATAAGAGAGGGTTTCCTTCTAGGGAAAAAAATCTTAAAAAATAAATTCCACCCACAGATCTGCGACCTTATAATGAACAGTCCAGATTGAATATGAAATTACAATATTTTACTAGGCAATTTTTCCCAATATTTCGCTTTGGGGGCGCTGCCCTCGAATCCCCCGCTAGGGGGGGCCTACAAATATCCCTCTGGCGAAATTTGTGGGGGGGAAATCCCCCCCACACCCCCCGTTAGGGAATGGGGTCCATGTACGGCTGAAACAAACCTTTGAATCAGAAAGATAATCAAGCTCCAGAACCAACAACTTATTCTCTTTGTTTATGAGTTAGTTATTCTCTTCCCTAGCACTCCCTTAGAGAGTAGATCTCTCAGACTTGGCAGATCTCAGTGAGATATTTTTATTTTTCAAAAAAATTGTAATGTGTCGCTTGTTTGTTGTGTAACACAGAGTGATAGTGTCACATGTTTCTATATAAGTTACCAATGAAAACTTGTAGAGGGTCACCTGTTGTAAGCTATATGACTTGCAACACCCCTTGTAGGATTTTAAAATTGCAAAGTTTTCAGACTTTTTCTGGTCAGATATGGATGTGTATGATCTAAAGGGTCTGTAATTGGTCTGTGTTTCTATATTGTTTATCTGTTTGATTCTTGTTGTGAAACCTTTGGTATTAGATCTATATTTGAGGTGTGCTTGAGTGATTAGGTTGGATTGATTTTTTGCATTTACTTGTTGTTGAGTGATCCATTGAGTTGGGTTGTGCACCCAACAGATCTAATTACATCTGGTAATGTCCCGCATTTGATTGCATTTAGTTGAGTTTTCCTTTTGCAATTTGTTTTCATTGTTAGATCCACTTTCATTATGAGTTTTGGGTTGAGATTCCTATAGAGACATTGTAGTGTGCTTCCAAGAATCACTCCCAATATATTGCAACCTTTGCTTGTTGATTTGTTGGTTTTCAATTTGCAGATTGTTGTTCTTTCTTAGATTAAGGAAAAAATTTCATAAGAATTATTAAAAAAAAAAAAAAACTTGCTTGCATCCACATAGCTTTTGAGCATTAGAGGCAAAGTGCATTGTTGAAGTGTTTGGTTTAGAGATCTCATTTCGATTTCGAGTTATCATGCATGGTTTCTTGGTAGTTGTGCTCAGGTTGAATTGTCAAATTTACAAAGAAAAAGGCTTATTTCCCTCCCATAGCTAGAATTCATTGAGTTGAACGATTTGCATTGCTTTAGTTGGGTCAAGAGTCACAATATCACTAAAGTTTCATTCATATTCCCTTGAATTAAACAATATCCATAAGAAAATATTTTGTAACTTAAAATCAAGCAGACTCTTTTCTTTGTTAGCAAACCAACATTAGATAGGCTTATCACCTTGGAATATGATTGTAGAGTGAAATCTCCAAGGCCACTAAACAAAACCTAGAGTCATTAAAGAGTGTAAAACCCATTTTCACAACCGGTGTGTCGAGAGCCTCCTCTGACATAGGATTTAAGTACGAGGTCGAATTGGGAAAAGTAGGGTGATTACCCCTCTCTACTTGTCTTAATGTTTGTTATACTACTTCGATTACTACGTATATAGGGGTTTCGTTTGTGCCATACCTCTCTGTGAGTTAGTTCTATTGAAACTTCAAGCATAGTTACCCTGCCCTTACGTGTGGTTGGACCTATGATTTTTCTCCCACTGATTGATTATAAGGTGGTGGCCTTAGTGACCATTTCTAGGTAGCTACAGAGGTGACTGCAGGTGAGACATGCATGTAGTACATGGAAAAAATATTCCCTCACAGTCTCAATTCCCCCGAAGGGTGCCCGCCTTAATAAAGGGTAATTTCACTCGTCAAGGTTGTTTCATCTAGATCATCGTAACTACTTCTCATACCTTCGCTATCCAATCTTGTGGGGACTACATCTCCCCTAGAGGGTTGGTTTTTGGAAGGCCCCCTGAGCCATTGTTTTTCTTGTTGTTGTCCTATATTTTTAGGGATGTGCTCTTTGGTTCCAAGTCTATGTCGACCTTAGGTTAGATTTTGTTTTTATTTGCACATATTATTTTCACTATGGATGAATCGTTGTGATGGTCCAATCAATTACTAGGACTTGGTCCCATCATAGAGGTACAGCCACCTCTTAAGCGACTTGAAATAGGTGGTCGCAAATTCAAAGAGTCTCATCTTTGGTTTGAGGAGACCGAGCTTGTTGAAGTGGAAGTGGTTGACAAAATTCCTCCACCCATATTTAAACCTCCTTTGACTGATTATGATACCCCTATACTAGTCCAGGTTAGGGAGTTCATTAGCGAACCTTTTTCTTTGTTCAACAACCCTCGCACCATATCAGGCCCAAGTGTTTCGTTCAATGTGGCTAAGCCATCAAGCCCATCCATGAGCGTATCTGGGGGCATCCCAATGATGTCCATCTTGCCATCTTTGAAGGATATCAAACTTATACCATCTATGCCTATTTCTACATGCATCTCCATTTGGGGGATGCCGACCATGTCTTCCTTTCCTTCCATGAGTTTACCTAACATTCCCATGCCCATCCCATATCTCACGATGCCCACATATGGATCTCCTTCTAGTGGGTGATTGAACGATGGTTTCAGCATGTGGAGTGGAGTTCCTTCCACCTCCACCATTCCTATGAGTAGCCCAGTGTTATTGAGTGTCAATTTTCCATTTGTGTGGAACATTCCGAGTGGTTTTGGGACTGTCCTTAGTCAGTCTGGGGGGAATAATGTGTCTAGAGGATTTAATTTCTCATGGGTTAGCACACCTTTCCTTGTGGGAAATTTTGTGCAATGGGGTGGATATCCATTTATTTATATGTACAGTCCCAGGGGGTTCTTCCCCGAGACCAGTTTTGGGAATACTTTTCCTTTAGGGTCTATGCCTACCCCTAGGGGAAGTCTCCTCGGGGGAATTTCTAGTCCTAGGAGTAGTCATGCTCCTGGAAGTGCTTCCATTCTTGGGGGGAATTACCCTTCTAGAACATCCAATCCTTTTAGAAGCACAAACATGGGGGGACCACAAAGTTCATTTAGGTCTCAAGGAGCCTCCTCCTCTTCCCAGTATTCATTTTCTCATATGTTGTTTCCCCTCTTGGAAACGTTATACTTTCCAGATTTGTCACGTTTGAAAAATGACCCCATTTCCCATGACCCTTCATGACCAATTATACCTTCTAAACTCCCATCAGACATGCTGAAATTCGACAGAAATCAGGGAGAAGACCCCTCCACACATATAATGACATATCACTTGTGGTACTCATCCATCTCCTTGATGGATGACAATATAAGTTTGCATCTTTTCCAAGATCCCTGACTGGAAGTGCCACCAAATTATATATTGAATTAAAGGGTGTTTCCTTCAATAGTTTTAATGAATTGGCGATGTAATTTCTAATGCATTACCAATTTCCCATTCGGTACGATATAGGAATAGAGCTCTTGACATAATTGTGTCAAGATATTTCCACTCACATTTTTTATCATATACATGATTGGAGACAAAGACGTAGGATGATTAGGACCCAGATTTCAGAACAACTCTTGATGGAGTGGTTCACCAAATATCTCTCAACACCCATTTCCAAGGATGTTGCTATGGAAAGGAAGAGAAATCCATCATGTGTTTCCAACACTTATATTTGATATATTCTCAGTCTAACACTCTCTATGATATCACTTTGCATGTCCCTTGACCGTCAACAGATATGAGAAAACCAAACCCAATACCCCATGCCGATGGCATGGTTGGTTCTGTATCCCATGCCTCTATGGGCCAGTTAGCTAACCAAATGGGTCGCATGTCTATTTCATTACACCCATCATCTTATATGCCCATTTCTCAAACTGCATTGGTCCCCACTCATACATTTGAGGTGAATTTGATGCAATCCACGCAATCGAAGAATCCTCAACAACCTGGAGGAAAAAAGAGGAACAAAAACAAAAATTCCAATACTAAGTGAGGGAACACTCAAACCTAAAACAAACAAGGAGGGGGCATAAAATATAAGAAGAAGATTTGGTTCCCCTACACAATTTTTGGGAAGGACCACCCTACAGACCAGTGTCCTAGGAAGGATGAGATCCATCACTATTTGGCACAACAAAAGGCCTTTCAGGAGCTTGTTGTATTAACTCATTATTTCCCCCCTCATCCTCAACAAATGGTTGCAACAAATCCTTCCCCTATGCAAGGGGGCATGTCAAGTACCCATCAGTATGAGGGGTTGTCCTCAAATGCTATAATTTTCATGTGTGATCAAATGGTTTTCCTTCAAACTCAAACTCGAGCACGAAACTATGACAATATCAAGACTACTCCTTCCACATAGGAGTCAAATTCCTCTTCCTAGCCTGGTGGCCCTCTTCAGATTGAGAATCCATCCTTTAACACATTTCTTCGTCCCCCGAAGGGCGTTCTTTGATGTATGACACATAATCCAAATGCGTGGGTTTCCCACAACTACAATATTGTGGAAGACTTGGCCCAGGCACCATGTGCCATGTCTTCCCTTGAAGTCCTCCAAAGTTTCCCTACGCAAAAAAAAATATTTGTTGTCTTCCATAGGTGGGGTTGATCCCTCACAGTTGAGCTTGATTACCTTTTATTTAGATTAGGTTCATCATAGGCTTTCCCACCAAATCACTTTTCAAATTAAAGTGAGAGTATTGGGGAAGAAAATCCTTCACAACATTGTTGATGAAGGAGCCTCGACTTATATCATGTCCATGTCATGTTGGAGGGACATTGGCTCTTTGAATCTCAATATGCCTGCAACCATATTGAAAGCATTCAACATACACATGTTCTAATCCCATGGGATTATCACTACATTGCCAATTGAGCTAGGTGGTAAGAATGTCTTTGTTGTCGTGGAGGTCATCGACGCACCTCTTGAGTACAATTTGTTACTTAGGCGTACTTGGTTCTACAAGATGACTACAATTGTCTTATTAGTCTGTAGGTCTTACGTTTCCCTTATTAGGGAAAATTTTCATCCAATATGGGTTCTAAAATACCCTTTTTTGATGATTCCCATAGTTCATATATGCGTGTTGGTGCGGGGATGTTCAAAGACTCCTTGTTGATGGGTACTTTCCTTTTTCCCCTGAACATTTCTCATGTCAATATGATTTCTTCGTTTACCACTGGATCCCTCGGGTCTTCCGATCCTTGGGTGGTACTTCATCTCGAGGATGTTGAATCTTATGGAGCTTCCCTACCACTCGCCGCGATTGATATTTCCGTTCCAAAAATCCCATTAATATTTGTTGATATTGGTCAACAACTCCATCCTTATATGGAATGCGATAAACATACCCTATCCATACAGGTTGTTAACTCTTTGTGTTCACACAATTTCCTAGATACTGAGTTTCCTTTGGATAAGGCCATCTTGGATGTCATGACTTCCATAGTTGAGCCCAAGGATGAGGTGACACATCAATCATCTTGTCCTAATTCAGAACCGATGACAGTTATCATGATGAGGATTGATCCAGAACCGGGGGCATTTGTTGGGGAATCTAGGAGACCTCCCATTCTTGGCCCTTTTCGAAACTTGCCAACAAATTCCCTACTTCCCCTTGCATCGAAGATTCACATTTCGTACCTCATTTATGTTTTTAAGGGAATCATCAAGGAGCTCTCATATCTCATGATACCACTCATGATGAGTATATTCAATTGTAGAATTTTTTTTCTATGTGGCATGGCCCCGACATGGTGTGCCATATGATGCTGACAACGACCCATGAGTTCATAGCTTATGAAAAGGATTCTTGGCCCGAGCCTAGAAATGGTATCTATTTTGCGTAAATTTCCAGGATGTGTAGTTCCTTGTATATAGGCGTGTGGTGCGAGTGCTTTTGTTTTCATATATCATATCCAAAAAAATAAAAAATATTTTATTTTTTGAGATTTCACTATGCATTTTAACCCTAGAATCTATTTTACAAGTTGACAAGATTACAAGGACTCTTTTTACAGACATGGTGACTTCTACTGAACTCCAGGTATGTGTTCTTGAACTGGAATATAGGGATAGGATTTTAGCTGCATCTATCTTTTGCATTATTAACCATCGATTTTTTCATCACCATGCCTTAGGTTTGATCCCGTCAGATTGTGACACTATCCACTCTAGTTTTTCACGTCGTAACTTGTATGGTAGTGCCTACCCTCCATCGACACCCTAGTTAGCACCTGGATTTCCATTCAATTCCCATGCTATGATTTCCCATAGGCTCAAGAACCCTCTTGTACCTTCACCATGACTTGATGTTGATACTCATTTTATTCTCTCCATCTATATTTTGGCCTTTCCCAGGGGGGTCCCATTATTTATGTTTCTTTATGGTCACTTAAGTATTTTTTGCTTGCGTCATGCCCTCCATTGTTGTGTTTTTGTTTGACCAGATCTCACTTACCACTATTGTAGTAGCCCGTGACCATCTGCCTTTTACATTATGTGGCCTCTGTTTTGCACCCATCTACCCATGGAGAKAACCGCTACTAAGAGTTGGCCTCACTTGTCAGTACCCATTTGATTTCATGTTGCTTAGGTTAGTTCTCTGCGCTTGGAACATAGAATCATGTTGTTAATCCACTTGTTCTCTCCAAATGATATAAATTTTACCCCTTTTTCATGCTCTTTAAACTGTGAAAAAGCATCAAAGGAGCTCACTTTTAACTCTTTTTTGTACTCACTAAATCATGAAAAAGACACATTTTTTAGTAAACTTTCATCTCTTTTTCGGACTTGTAAAAATACATGAAAAAGACACCATTTTGAGTAAACTTTTATCTTGGTGGTTTTTTTTTAGACTCTTAAAAAGACACGAAAAAGACACCTCACAGGTATACTTTTAACTTTTTTTTGGGCTAGATTAAACTGAATGAAAACGACACTATCAAGCACACTTTTATCTCTCTTTCGTGGTCATTAAACCATGAAGGTGACACAAAAACCAAAAAAATAAAAAAGAGTAGGTTTTTTATATCATTTATCTATTTACAAAATGGAAGCATCAGTCAAGCCACCCTTGAACATGACACATGTTTGAGTCGTCATCTTACAATTGGGTTATATCTTGACTAGAAGTCGTGCCAGTAATATGAGTCACATATACTCCTTTGACTGGTTACTCTTCCAGTCATCATGGAGAGTGCTCCAATTCCTCTTGCGTTGTTGCACTATATTAGTCTTGCTCATGTGTCTTACTGCTAAGTCATCATCACATCATGCTATATGTTTAAAGGAAGTTTAATCCTAAGTCGACCATCTGCTATTTTGTTGCCCATCCAAGTTGGTTATCCATGTGTCAGTTGTGCTTGGTGATTTTATTTCTTCACATCATCTCTCGGTGTAGGTTTCATGTCGATTAATGGAGGATACATTAAGGCCCTCCTTCAACGAATATCTTCCTATTGACTTCAACACATTATCTAGGAGAGTGATATAGAAACCTATTGGTACCTTGGAGCATGTAATCCTCAATGGTAGGCCTCCTTGCGATCGACAATGGATTTAAATCATTGACCCCTAATTGATCGATTCTATGGGTGTTCGACATCAGATCCTCTATTCACACTCGTTAGATTGTACTAGGTACCTTGGGGCCCATTTTCATCATTGATGGGTTCCCTCGCGTCTATCAACGATATACCTCACTGAATGATAATCATATGGTTTGTACTATGCTCAACCTCATCTCATGTATTTTCGTGTTGTAGAATTGTACCATCAAGGTTTCAGATAAAGACATGGGTTTTGGGCCACATCCTTTCTTCACAACACTCGTCTCAAGTTGCGATGGAGTATATCACTTATGTAGGAGTACTTTGAAGACTTATGGGGAACTCTCCTTAGTGCTTGTTGTCTTCCTGATGTATATGTTGTGACATATATAAACATTGTATTTTCTCATGGATATGAACTCATTGATCACATGGATCCACTGTGTATTCTTTCATGGCTATTGTCTTGCATTTCATGTCATGGATCCATAGTGTATTGTTTTGTCGGCGATGCTTTGATACTCTTTATAGTTTGGGTATGTCTACCTTGGGGATCGTTTATACATTTCTTTATCCTTGGTGTTTTCTTGCAGGTACTCTTTGACCTCCAGACCTCTTTTCTCTCTCCTCATGTTGCCTCACATTGGTGATCGTTTTATTGTAATATGTTTTGGCCCTCCATTTATTTCCTAACCTCACACATTAGGGGGAATCGATTATAGCCTCACTTTCCGCCCTATATTGTTAAGAGGAACTTAGCAGAAGATAATAGTTGAAAGACAGCCTTCAACTTAGGATTTAGTCTGTTTTTTAAGGGTGTCGTTAGTCATACATGGAAAACCAACAAAATGTCCATTTTCAACAGTGTGAAACTAGTGACACCCTTTGTAACCTTCTATATTTGTAGAGTTTTGAAGAGGTGAGTAAGGGATGAGTTGGTTATTTGTGGCATGAGCCTTGGAAATCATAAAATTCTAGTCTCCATAGGTTTCTAGAAGATATAGAATCTCTCCCAGGCCTCTTCCAAGAATATATATAAAGAAGGCCAATCTTGAGCATGGGGAGGAAGAATCATTTACAAATATATGCTGCTAAAACTCATAGGTGCTTCTCCAATCTACATCAGTTGCAATCAAGTCACCTAGATTGGTTGAAAATCGAAGGAGGAGAAAGGAGTAGGAGGCAAGGAGGAGTGCATCTACACCTAAAGGTAAAGTGCATCGATGTACTTATTTCATTTTGGTATATAGATCATTGGTTTTCCCCTTTAATATTGTTCATATTCAATGATATATGTTATATCTGGTCCCAACTTGAATAGATCAGGATAGATCTAAAAGAATTTTGTATTTCTTAATGCTAGAGATAATTTGTAGATTGGTATTGTTTGTCTCTTGTGTGGAGGTAGCAAGTTGAAGGAGCTTGGAGATGGATCTTTGGGGGTACACCAACCGAGGACATGGTAGGACGACCTTCAAAGGAAAAGGTATGCCTCTTTACTATCTCTTAGCATAAAATATGAAACACATTGTTTGTATCTAGGGAAAGCCATAGAAGTCTATCCATTTTTTTTGTCTAGGATCAATAGGAATATCCTAGGAAGATCTTACTATCCATATTGGTGAGATTTTCTTTGTAATGATTTGGGATCTATCTGCTAGTGACTTTTATCAATTGACAATGTGTGAGAGCACAAGATGCAAGCATTTGGATTTGTTGTTCATCCAATCACACACAATTGAATAATCCATGCATATTACCATGGATGTAACTTTCAAGGTATAGGGAAATGGATAACATTGTGTACATGCCTTGGACTTTTGCATAGTTGTTAGTTTTTATCCATGTGCCTCTCCAAAAGGAAATGCATTGGCTCCCTTGATGGATGAGGCCTCCAATGTTTCTTTGGCCTGGATTACCTCTAGATGCTCCATCATAAAAAAAAAATAGGGCCTAATCTGATCTATCTCAAGGGGTGGTACCACTTTGGTGGTGGTGACTATGGGGCACAAGGCTTGTGCCAACAATGAGTATTTTAACTTCAAGTAGATAATGTCAAAAGGAAAAGGATTTTTATCCATAAAGATTATTGCATTCTGAGTTATCTAGATTCCATACATAACATGCATGGGGGTGTTGGGTAGGTGTTATATTCTTTGCATGTGTGTGGGGGGTTGTGTCAAATTTTAAAACTGTGTTTAAAAGGGTTCAGGGCAACCCCCTGAAATTTGTTTTGGGCGATTTTTGCTATTTTAGAGGTTTTTTTTTTAGCGGTTTTCTAAATAAACTTGGATTAAGGGATTAGGGTTTTGGTAGCTTCGAAATACCTAAAATATTGTGTATATATTATATTGTGAATGGTGAAATTAATACAATGAAGAGTTGAGAGGTGCAACACCAAGGAAGGATAGTTTTCTCCATGTTAATGGTTTCCAACATAAATATTTGTGTACTATGTGTCTGAACCATTTATTACTTTTTGTTTTGCTTAAGAATATGTATGCATTGCTTTACTTCACAGTTTTAAAACTTACAGGGAGTGGGGTAAGAGCCTCATGAGGTGCCTCATGCTTCAAACCAAGCATCCCATGCATTCTCAAGTGAATCCCCTTTCCAAGGGGGGAAACTCTCGAGTGGTGTTGTTGCATACCATACATATTTAGCAAAGTGATAGGTGTTAAATATGTGATACACCATTTTTAATTTTCCCTACATAGATAGAAAATATTAGGGCCCTCCTTTCCCTGTTTGAGAATATTATCCCAGGTAAACATATGGTTGTGAAGAGTTATCTAAGCAAATATTTTTTCTTTTAGAGGTGCCTATAGCTTCAATATGTTTCTCAACCACTAGCGACTATTGCCATCACTGAACTATGGAGAAAGTGAATTTTATCCCAATTTCACTATTTAGGATCGTCCTTTTGAGTTTATTTCCCATTTCATCTTGTCATCCTCGGTTGATAGAGGTATTTCACTATTTAATAACTCTTTCTTGTATTGAGACGATATGTGTGAAAAATTTCCATCCAAATTTAGATCAACAATTGATTTCCAGCCTTAGAGCCAACAAGTTTCTATGGTGTGATCAAAGGCATTGGCTAGAAACGATAAATCATGTTTTGTTAGGGACTCAAACATATGATTTGGTAAATTATGGATCACTAGTAATTCAATGATTGCATCTCTACCCAAGAGTACCTTTTTCTCTTCATAAAGGTCCCATGCAAAATGGTTACCAACTATATCATAACTCAACACCATTTGCTTCTAGAACAATGATTATCGTGTATGATGTTTATGAGAGAATATAATACACTCTAGCAGTGACATTAGGTGGTGTTGGCCCTCGACCAAGTTTTGAGGAAACATTGGTTAGGATTGACCACTTTTTGGACATTGATAGGCTGGTCGAAGATGGAGAGCCCAGGCAGAGCTGAGATCACGGGATCTCACTCATTTTGTGGACCCAAAAAAGGGTTCATTAGGGTTTATGTAATGGGTTATGGGATGTCGGCCCATGGGTTTACCCATGATTAGGCCTTTTTGTAAATATATAAATATGTAAGGATGTAATGTAGAATTAAAGGGAAGTGGCTAAGTGCATAAAGTAGTAGTATGTAGCTAAGTGCAAGAGGCAAGTAGTTATGAGTTTCTTGGTGCAACAGACCGTGTATGTAAGGCTCTGTGCTTAGTAGATGAGTTGGCTCTGCGCCTTGACCTGATTTTGGGAAGGTGGATCTAGGGCACAGTGCATAGCTCACCTGTCTAGTGTGAAGCTTGGCTCTGCGGCTTGGTGCACAGGATCAGGGGAATGTAAGAGATTGAAGACTAATAAAAGAAGAAGAAGTCGTTGGTGGACGTAGCCCCACACTGGGGTGAATCACGTATATCATGTGTTGATGGTTTGCTTTGTGTTATGATATTTATACTATAGATTTTCTTAGTGCATTGATTATAATGAATGATAGATAGATCTATGAATGCTTAGTGCTTTGTCTATGTTGGATGTGTTAGATCTAACTTCTGATGCTAAGTGTGAAGTGTATGTTATCATTTTTACCGCATCGATTGGTACTTAGGGTTTGATCTATGATGTGAATAAAGCTAATGAAATAATATGTGTTGTCCCTAAGTACTTTGTGAGGTGTTATAATCACAGATCTGTGTCCCAGCTTGGTTACAAACACGAGCCTTGTAACCCCCCCCCCTACCTCTACCTCAGGTGAGACTGCATCTGCTTCGCAGGTGTTTCCAAAAGGGTCGATAGTTAGGGTTTTGTTGGTGCATTGTCTAGGCGTTGAACCCTGGGTCTGCCCCTATGCCAACAAATGGTTCTATTGCCGGGACATGAAACTGTGACTGCTGGGAACTGAAACAAAAGATAAGATTTGTGCATAGATCTGCTATTGTAGTGTGCAGTATTCTACTTGACTTGCGAAGCTCTATTCTAAGAAAGAAACCTGATCTGGAGAAAAGAGGTAAGATCTTGAAAGAGGTAAAATATATACGATTTGATAAGAGTAAGATAAGTGGAAAATTTTGTTTCGAAAGTATGAATCTAGGTATGTTTGATATATTATGTCCTAGTCTGAAAGCTAGGGTACAGTTAGAAGAAAGAGTTGATCTGAAAGAATTTCATAGAAATAGAGAAAGATATGCTATTACTATCCATAGAAAGAATTTTTGGACTAATAAGTGGATGCAGGAACCTAGAAAGAATTTTTGTAGATTGCAGGTCCATCACTGTGATCCCAGTGCGCAGTACAATAGAATTTGGGGAACGTATAAGAGAAAAAGAGGTTTGACACTATGCTATAACTGCAAAAGTTTGGGACATCTTGCTAAGGAATGCCCTGGAGCAGGTCCTATTTGTCTATGTTGTAAAATTGTTGGTCATAAAGTTGAAGATTTTCCAAGGATGATTGCTAAAGTTGAACAAATGAATATGAGTCAAGAAAATAAGATCATATTAGAGAATCATACAGAGAAAGAATYAGAGAAATCTTAGACTATGTTAGTATAGTTAAAAGAAGTAATGGATGACCACAAGGATGTCAGTTTATCAGAGATCTTGAAAGAAAAACAATGCATAAATACAAGAATATAAGACTTTGACATAGACTGTGTCTTGGATAAAGAAACACAAGTGAATATTATGACAAAAATCACTTGGGAAATTTTGGGAAAGCATGTTGTTGTACCTTCACTGGGAAGGATAGGCTTGTTTAAAGGAAAGATGATAGTCCTATGTGGAAGAGTTACTAATGTACCTGTTATCATCCATGGAACATCGACATAAGAGAAATTTGAAGTTATTAGGTTTGTTGAGAACAATGCCCCTTTTCCTCTTTTGTTAGGAATGACTTGGATTGAGAAGGATCRGACCAGAAGGAAAGCAGAGGAAGAGGCTACAGAAAAGAAAAAGCAAGAACTAAGGGATCTCATAGCTAKAAGAATAGATGAACTGATAGAAGAACGAGAAGTTGAGTCGAAGCAGCRGAACGAAAGATAATTAGTTKTCGAAGTTGAAAGAGCACAAGAAGGTGTGAAGGACTTATCCTTGCAAGAAGAAAGTATATCCACTCAGGAAATAGTAAGAAAAGAGGTATTACCTTTGAACCTTTTGAAATCTCATCAACAATGCAAAGCCACTATGCTAAGAGAAGATAAGAATAAGAATAGAAAGAGGAATCCAGAGACTCGGATCACAGGAAACAAGGCAAGGAAGCTCAGTAAGAAGAAAGCCAAGTTAGAAAAACTATAGGAAGTTCTAGAGAAGACTTCGCAGGAGGCAGGCTTGTAGGCTTTGAACCTCGCTGGAACAGCAGAACCACGTAGAATGGGACTTCACCCTGGTGAATCTATATTACTATTGGAGGCACCCCAACCGTTAGAGAGACGCTCTGAATGGCTAGGAAGCACATTTATGGGCGACTAGACCACGTCTGGGATGTTGAGACCACGCCCAAATGGATTGATTTGTATTGATTGAGACATTCCTACTTGTTGGAGGAATCCATTACGACACTTTCTTATTTAACCCATCAGATATTGTGTTGGGACCACTTTTTTCCACCCGTGATTATCTCAGCTAACATAGAAGTGATTGTGTGTGTCGAACTGTGCTATTAGACCTCGCCATCTGTTGTTTACCCCACTACCTACTTACCTGCCCCGGCTTATTTGTTAACAATAAGAATGTTGACCAAGCGCACCGAGCCAGAGAAATCCGTCAAAGAGGTTCTGAAAAAGTTTATGGCTGATAAAGCTATGTCTGAGGGAGTATAGGCATCGTCGACCAAGGGACTGCAGGCATCCCCCTCAATCGGACGTCGCTTGAAATGTGTCGACCCTACTACTGAGAAGTGAAGTAAGCATCGCGATGATCTGGCTAAAGCAAAGCAAATCCCATCGATATTACCTGATTACATCCCGCCTTTGGCTGGCATGGTTAACTGTGACAGCATTCCACGGGACTTTGAGTATACATTGATCATCACTTACATCCCGAAGGGGATATGCATAGAAGGGCGTCAGTTGGGACAGATCCCAGCCTTGAAGAATAGTGATTTCAACCTTGGGGATAGAAAGAACTACACGATGCTCGCACCCCACAAATATCTGATGAAGACGACTGGGAAGAAGCCTCGCATAGTTTCCTAGTCATGGATTAAGGAGCTCGTGGAGTCCATGATACTGAATGTAATGAAGATCCCTCACTTCAACCAACATCAGGAGGTTAACGCTTGTGTTAAACTCCTCTTATCATGCTATCATGGATGATATATGTGGCTCGACAGGCACATTATTGTGGATCCGACGATGATCCACCTGATCACAGGACTGAGCATGTAGGGCCCCGACCCTCAGCAGTTCTACCCAGGGAAGACCTTAGATCGTTCCCTGGCACAACGCATTAAGGAGGCATACAACGAAGTTGCGAAGGAAAAGCAAGGCTACAAGGTAGCCTCCATCCAGGATGGCGTAGTGTGCCTAGCCTATCATCTCATAGATAGAAAGCTCATCAGAAAGAACTGCCCACGTGGGTCACCGGGTTTGTGGTGGACCTCGCAAGAAAATGCATGGAGGGGATGCAAATGAATTAGGCGAGCTACCTCGTCAACTAGCTCAAGAAAGACTGTCGTGAAGTGCAGGATCAAGGATACGAGTTCCATTTCAGTTGGTTGTTGGTGTTGATCACATTTGTCCCCTGGAAAATGTCGAAAGGAGTTGCCTTCCTGGAGATTGAACCTTTGGAGCCATTGGTCGCGAAGTTCTCCACTCTATGGTACACGAATGACATGTCAAAGCAGTGGCAGTTGAACGCAGTATTCCACGCCTATTATCAGCAGTTGAAGGTTTCTATTGAATCTT
The DNA here is from genome assembly GCA_009831015.1 of Picea engelmannii. Taxonomy (NCBI): domain Eukaryota; kingdom Viridiplantae; phylum Streptophyta; class Pinopsida; order Pinales; family Pinaceae; genus Picea; species Picea engelmannii. The sequence goes on from ML823481.1 coordinate 35,304, forward strand.
TCCCACGCATGACACCACAAACATTGCACTAGTACATACCATTAGCTAAGTTCCGCGTAGATCGACACTTCATTTATATCACTGCGTGCGTGGATGAGAGCAAGGAGAAATTACAGTCCTACTATAAGCTGACCAATGAAGATATGGAGGAGATCACCAAGGAATGGCCAACAAAGTTCCTTATGCCAACTGATGATGCAGAACTCTCTGACCCTGACATGATCGGAAGCCCTTTGGTCACCTGGGTTGAGCATGACAAAAAAACTAGTGAGAAGAAGAAGAAGAAAAAGGAGGAAGTCCAAGACGTAGAGACTAATGAGTAGGACAACACCTCAGAGGAAAGTGGGTCTGGCTCGCCCGCAGGAGGAGGAGGAGATGAATTAAATCAGGAAGTAGGAGGGAAAGAAGGATCAAAACAAGGAGAAGGTGAAGCTACACCGCCGAAGGACCCCCCTACCAAGATAGAAACACAGAAGAAGAGGAAGGGTTCTCTGTAGAAACCCTCAGCAAGAAATAAGACCCGTGCCAGTAAACCCCAGATGGAGGCCACCCTCACAAAAGATGATATAAGCCTAGTCCATGGAGTAATGGAGGATGCTTCTGAGGACATCCTGCAGCGATACAGAGCGAAGCAGGATGAACTCTATGGAAAAATAGAAAGGGAGTTGAGAAAAGTGCAGGAAGCTCTTCGTTCAGTCCACACAGTCCCTACTGCTCCCTCCTCCTCAGAGACTACAGAGTTGGGGGATCAACCCGCCCAACTTCGAAGATTGGTAGATGCAACAGAGGCTTGATTTTAGTGAGTCCAAGAAGAGAAGGAATAGGCTATAGAAGCCTCGAAGAAAGAGAAAGAGGAGATATCGGAGCAACTGCGAGTTGCATGGTGTTGTCTAACCGTGTATGAAAACGAGAGAGATGAGTTCTTGGCAATGCTTGAGGGAGACAAAGCGCAGATACAGAAGGAAAAGGACCAGATGATCACAGAGTAGACTGCAGTCAAGGAAGTGGTAAGCAAATCACTTAGTCTGTGCTAGGCTCGACACAGGAGGAACATAAAGCGGTTGAGCTCCAAGTGATGAAGCTCCCTGAGGCCATCCAACAGCTTCAAGCACGGGTAATGGAGTTGGAGCTTCAAGTAGTACCTAGCACTCCACAAGAAGTGCGCAACCAGAGGGAGGAAGCAACTAAGAGAACAATTGGAAGGATAAAGGTCCTTGCCTTAGAATGCAAGAAGCTAAGCGACAGAAGTGCGCAGACCTATGAACGTCTCACAAAAGACCCAGAGCTTAGGAAGTTGGAAGCACAACTACAAGAGGCACAGCAACAAGCACTAACAGTACAAGCGTAGATGAAGTCACTCACTGCGGTCGAGAGAATGAAGAGATCACAAGAACAACGTGCAACCTAGCAGCAGATTACTACCATCCAAGGTAGAGTAATGGAGGTCACACAGAGGATACAACTGGTGCAGGAGGAAGCTTGCATGGTGTTTGAAGAGATCGAAGCGAAAGGATTGTAAATGGACCACGTGGTTGCAACAGTGGAACAATGCCTGGAAGGGCCTGTTACAGAGAAAATGATCCAGGAGTTCACTGAGTAGGAAGCTCAAGCGAAGCAGCAAGTCGAGGCAGCTCGAGGCCTTCGAAGCAGCACTACCCAGATCTGAGTGACTCGAGATGAGTAACAGGGGAGTGTTGGGGGAATGTTGTCCCTCTACCAGGTTTTGAGGAAACATTGGTCAGGATTGACCACTTTTTGGACATCGACAGGCTGGTCGAAGATGGAGCACCTAGGCGGAGCTGAGATCATGGGATATCACTCATTTTGTGGACCCAACAAAGGGTTCATTAGGATTTATGTAATGGGTTATGGGATGTCAGCCCATGGGTTTACCCATGATTAGGCCTTTTTGTAAATGTATAAATATGTAAGGATGTAATGTAGAAGTAAAGGGAAGTGGCTAAGTGCAAAAAATAGTAGTATGTAGCTAAGTGCAAGAGGCAAGTAGTTCTGAGTTGCTTGGTGCAACAGACCATGTATGTAAGGATTTTTTCTTAGTAGAGAAGTTGGCTCTGTGCCCTGACCTGATTTTGGGAAGGTGGATCTAGGGCGCAGTGCACAGATCACCTGTCTAGTGTGAAGCTTGGCTCTGTGGCTTGGTGCACAAGAGCAGAGGAATGTAAGAGATTGAAGACTAATAAAATAAGAAGACGTCGTTGGTGGACGTAGTCCCACACTGGGGTGAACCACATATATCTTGTGTTGATGGTTTGCTTTGTGTTATGATATTTATACTGTAGATATGCTTAGTGCATTGATTATAATGAATGATACATAGATCAATGAATGCTTAGTTCTTTGTCTATGTTGAATGTGTTAGATCTAACTTCCGATGCTAAGTGCGAAGTGTATGTTATCATTCTTAATGTACCAACTGGTACTTAGGGTTTGATCTGGGATGTGAATAAAGCTAATGAATTAATATGTATTGTCCCTAAGTATTCTGCAAGGTGTTATAATCACAGATCTGTGTCCCATCTTGGTTACAAACACTTGAGTCTTGTAACCCTCCCTTCCTCTACCTTGGGTGAGACTACATCTGCTTCGCAGGTGTTGCCGAAAGGGCCGGTAGTTAGGGTTTTGTTGGTGCATTGTCTAAGAATTGAACCCTAGGTCTGCCCTTGTGCCAATAGGTGTATATATTTTAGGAACATATAGTTTTTTTGAAAACTTTCCTTTGTGGTGAGGTGTTAAGCCGCTTTTGCAACTAAACCTTTGGAGAAGATATACAATCCATTCAATATCAAAACTCAAGAAAACTTTTTATGTGAAACAATGTCTCACTTTATAAGTGGAATGCCATTGTTATCCTTGTTTCCAAACCACAAGAAATTGAGGTAGAGTTTCCTTGTCTTCTTGATCATCATTTTTGTTAGAGCATAATCCTAACTTCCCTTGATATATTACTTGTCTTAGGCACCTAGACCTTGGTTAATGCATCACAATGCATTTTTCCTCACTTGATTTGACCTTCTAGAGAGGGTAGGAGACACTTTCCTTGATTTTAGGGATTTATCCCCTTTCTTTAGTAAACTTGCTTTATTTAGCTAATCATTTATGGGTAAGATTTATTTAGCTAATAATTTATGGCTAAGMGCACTTTTTAGCCTATCATACTCATGTTAGGTGTGGGTTATCTATTTTAGAGGTTTAGGCATGTGCTTTAGCTATTTTTGCATTGTTTTTGTTATTTTAGTGGAAGTTGTTATTATTAATGACAAGAWCAATTCCTCTATATATATTGAATTGATTTCATTGTAATTTTTAATATATTGTGAATCATTCATTATTGTGGAGTAAATTATTCTCTAGCTCTCACTTCTTTGTTTAYTTGCAAATTCATTGGATTAGTATTATTTTTCTCATTGAATTCTAGATCTCTTGGGTCTCAGAGCCTCAGGGAATTTGAGGGAGAGGTATACTATTTTATTTGCAGGTGAAAGATCATCAAAGGAGGAAGAAAAAATCAATGGATCAACACCTTCAGCCCAAGAATTTTTTCCTAACTCCATTCAACTACTTTTAATGGAAAGCCAAGATCACCCTTGCTCTCTGAAGCAAAGGTCTCTACCAGATAACAATGGGTACGAAAGTTGAGCCAACAAATGTTGTGGAGAAGGCAAAGTATTTCAATCGAATGGATGAATCCTTTGGGCTGATATGTCTCTCCATATCAAGAGACTTGATGTTCCACGTCGACACCACATTATCCCCCAATGATTTTTGAACCAAGTTGGAACAATTGTTCTGTAAACATGATGAACTTCGAGCCTACAGTTTGGAGAATGAGCTCATAGGTTTGAATCCGTCAAATTTTGATTCTTTGAAAGAGTATTTTACAAAATTTAAATCTATTTTAGTTCAACTTAAAATTTTCAAAGTAGAGAAAAATTATGAGCAGCTCATACTTTCCATTCTCTCAAAACTAGGTCCCGATTATTCAGTTTTTGTTTCCTCGTTTCATGCTTCAAAAGTAACAACTCTGAAGTGGAAAATGCCCTCTTTAGATGATTTTAATGAAGAAATAAATCAAGAGCAAGTAAAATTAGTTTCCATGGGCTCCATAAAGGGTTGTATATATCATTATCTTTCATCAAATGAAGAAAGCAAACCGAATTTCAAATATTGGAAAAAGGGGAAAGGAAAAAACCCCGAGGCTAGAAAGGAAAAGTTCTCGAAACTGGCGAATGAATATTCTTCGGATCACAAAGGGAAGAAGAAAAATGAAATATATAAATGAATCTATTTTCAAAAAGGTTATCATCTTGAACATTGTTTTATGAGTAAAACTATAGATGAGATGGAAAATATGCTACAACAAAACAATCTCATGGTCCCGAGAAATGCAAGGAAGAAGGATGAAGAAAAATCGACCGAAGGAAGAGGAAAAGATCGTGATGGTCACACTTTGATGGCTGTCACATCCTCCCCATCCACTTGGATCCTTGACTCAGGTGCTTCGAATCATATGTCTGCAAATAATGAATCATTCTCGTCCATCAAAGAGTGTACAGGACCTTCTATTCTCATTGGAGACAACACACCGGTTGAGGTATGTGGTAAAGGCATAGTTTCTTTGGAAGGGGGATATTTTGATAATGTGCTGAATTTTCCCTCATTGTCCATGAAATTAATTTCCATATATCAAATCACACATTCAGTTTCTTCAATAAAGGTCGAATTCTATCCGGATTCAGTGGATATTTTGGACTTAAAAATAGGGTCCTGGGTAGCTCATGGTGTTGCAAATCGCCACTCTCGGTTGTATTCCTTCTCTCATTTCATTCCAAAATCTATATGTACAACATTTTTTACTCATACTAATGAAGAGATCAGGTTATTGCATTATGTATTTGGGCATATTAATTACAGGTACTTGCATCAACTCAACAAAGAATACATGGTAATCGATTTGCCTCAAATAAATTTTTCCAATGGGATCTGTCAGGGTTGCATTCTTGGTAAGCATTTCGAGCAAAAAATTGACAAAGGAAAAGCAATGAGGGAATCATCACCTCTTCATCTGATTCATAGTGATTTCATGGGACCCTTCCCCAAGCCCTCAATCAACAAATATCGGTATGTACTATATTTTATCGATGACTACTCTCGCTTCACATGGGTGTATTTTTTGACATTGAAATCTCAAGTTTTTCAATATTTTAAAGAATTTAAAGCATTCGTTGAGAATCAGTATGAGGGAAGGATAAAGATCCTTCATAGTGATAATGGAGGTGATCATGTTAACAAAGATATGCAGAAAATATTTTCTAAAGCGGGCATCGAGATCCAACATGCATTGCCTTACACACCCCAGAAGAACGATGTTGTCGAGAGAAAGAACCAGACACTGAAAGAGATGGAAAATTGCATGCTACAATCAAAATCATTAGCTCCGAAGCTATGGGATGAAGCCATAAATTTTTCAGCATACATTCATAACTGTGTTCCTCACAAATCATTGAATGGAATCACTCCTTTCGAAACTTGGTGTGGTAAGAAACCAAAAGTCTCTCATTTCAAAAAACTTGGTTGTCGTGCATGGGCCCATATTCCATCTGATAAACGAAGGCCACTAGAGCCTCAGAGTATTGAATGCATATTTGTTGGATACCCTGAAGGTTTCAAAGGTTATAGGTTTCTACAAAATTCTATTGATTCACTTTTCATTGAGCGAAGTGTGAAGTTCGAAGAGGTTCCACTACATGCAGTTTTAGATCAGCCTGTCGGGGATTTTTTGGATGAAACGGTTGAAGAGGGTTTTGATGCTCATTCGAGAACTTCAGATAATTATGATGAGAAGGAATTTGGATCATATTCATAGGTTCATGAGCAGGTCATGGCTCCTCCAGATCCCCTACCATTCTGGGCCAAAAATAATTTTCATGATGTCAGTGAACTAGTCAGCAGTCCGACGGATCTGAGGAGGACTAGATTACAGTTTTTTGAGGCCCCCATTGCCTTGGATGCCACAGAGAAGTTGCTGCCCATAAATTTCTATATTTCACTTTCATAATATCCACATTCATATATATATGCCATGGGAAACCCCTTCTGGGAAGCTTCTATGAATGAGGAGTATAGTGTTCTCATGGAGAACCAAACCTGGGAATTGGTTCCACTTCCTAAAGGAAGAAAGCTTGTTCGATGCAGATGGATATTTCATACAAATATGGATGAAAATGGTGAGATCAGTAAGTATAAATATTGGCTTGTTTCTAAAGTTTACTCTCAGCTACATAGCATTGATTATACCGAGACTTTTGCACTAGTTGCAAAAACGGACTCCATTAGACTAGTTTTAGCCATTACGGCTTCTCAACACTGAGAAGTTTGTCATATGGATGTGAAGAGTGCTTTTATTCATGGATATATTAAGGAGGAGATATATATGGAGCATCCATAGGGGTATGTTCATGACTCTTCTCTTGTATGCAGGTTAAATAAATCATTATATGGGATCAAACAGGCTCCTCGAGCTTGGTATGCAAAAATGGATTCTTTTATGCTTTCTCAGGGATTTCATAGATGTAAATCAGATTCGAATGTTTATATGCTTCCCCATGATGACTCCATTTTTTCAATTTTTCTATACATAGATGAATTACTTATCACATGGAGTGCTTTATCAGAGATTTCATGGGTTAAGACTGCCTTGCATGATAGATTTTCCATGAATGATATGGGTTTGTTGCATTCTTTTCTTGGTCTTGAGGTATGAGAGTCTACTTCAGGAATCAAGATGGCACAAACCAAGTATGCACTGGATCTACTTGAAAAGTTTCAGATGACAGAGTCTAAGCCAATTGGTTCACCTTTTCTTTCTAGGGTCAGATTGGAGGATGGAATGACTACTCCTTTTGTAGACAATACTCTCTATCGACAGTTGGTAGGGAGCTTATTGTACCTCACACATACCCATCCAAATCTCTCTTATGCAGTGAGTGTTGTTTCCAGGTATATGCAGGAGCCCC
>ML823481.1:53379-65141 GCA_009831015.1 Picea engelmannii
CTATCAACAATAAAATGCAGCGGGGTCCCCTTCACCCACATATATGAATGAAAAAGGTGCTCCCCCTCTTTGGGATCTGTTGGTTCTTCTGGTTGAATTGTTGTGGTTGCGACAATAGCAGTGGGGTCTGCGTCAATGATCTTTCCTTTACCAGTATTTTTAGAATTGGATTTTGAATCAAGGTTCAGCTCCTTGTCTTTGATCTCAGCCACCAATGAATGTTTTGAGCGACATTCATCGGTGTTGTGTCAGGGGCTTCTGAGGAAATTGCACCATTTTTCGGTGTCCTTCCTTGTCTTCCCGTGACCCATCTTTTCCTGTGTCTTGGACTAGTTTTCCGGAGACTGTTTGTTAGGGTTTTCTTTGTCATACTTTGGTTGTTGTGGATTTACAGATCCAAAATCCCATTTGTTCTGGTGCTTAAATTTCTGCTCGATTTTAACAACATATCGATAAGCAACACCGAGTGATGAGATGTCCAGAAAATCCATTTCAATCTGGATGTATCTGTTGAAAGCCCCACGGTAATTCAGAACCAAATGTCGCTTGGAGTCTTTGATACCCAGCTTGGTGCACAAGGTATGGAAGGTATTGGTGAACTCCAGAACTGCTTGGCCCCTCTCTTGTCGCAGTGTGGTCCATCTCATGTACTGGTCCTCATAGTTTCCAACGGGGTAATACTGTTCCTTTGCCGCATCCACAAAAAAATCCCAAGTGGGATCGGCCCATATATTTCAGACTCCTCTGTGGAACTCTGCTCTCAATAAGTTTCCCACCAATGTTTGACATGGGGGAGATCTTTAAGGAGTGTGAAGGTGATCTTTTCTTTGTCGGAAAATTTGTGAACATAGAAATAACCTTCTAGCAGATTTAACCATTTGTCTAGGGCTTCTGCATCTATCTGTCCTTCAATACAAGAATATCAAAATTAACTTGTACCTTGAAAGGTGAGGTGCCTCCAAAGTGGTTGCTTGATGAAGATGTGTCTATTGCTATCGGTAGGCATTGAAGGATGTGGGAAAAATTCTCCATCATTTCGTCCCTCTGTCGCGTGAGAGCTTGCTCAAGCAACAGACTGATAGGATCGTCTACTCCGTCATTTTTCTTTTCTTCCACCATTTAAGGTTTCTTGGGTGTGTGAGAGGGATTTTCCTCAAGAGAGACAAGCTCGAGACCCAAATTTCTATACTCAGGCCTCGTCGGGGACATGCACTGAAAAAAAAGGATCAAGAATAGCCTGCTCTGATACCACTAATCTGGATTATTTTCGACATGAAATGAGATCGAAGATATAATAAAGAAATGCATAGAGATATCACAGATATTCAATAATATAACATAAATATATTGGAGATGCAACCATTAACATAGAGATATAGTAATACATGATTTCTATTAATGAAAGAAATGTACAGAGACTATAAAAATACAGAGTGAAAGACTCGTTAGAATGGTGGCAGCTTATCTCTGAGAAGAGATGTGACATCTACTCGCATTCCCAAGAAGATGATTACAATGAGGCTCTGAAGGCCTTTTTACAATAAACATGGATTCCCAAAACCCTAGACATCCAAAAACCTAACCCTAGGAGATGAAGCGCCAAAAGTCATGTGGACCTCATTTGGGTAAGTTAGTACATCAACTTCCCGGGGTCGTAACTTTTGCATATGATCTTCGTTTTAGGCGTATGATAGCTCGTTGGAAAGGTATCATCGAGGAGATTCATTTTGGGGGCTCAATCATGCCTTTGACTATAATTTAGAACCTCGATCTCGAAAAACCTTCATTTAGGCCCTCAAAATGGCCCCAAAAGTTAAAACCTGCTAAAAATAGTAAATTGCCAGAAAAATGTTTTGAGCCAATTGGAAAAGGTGGGTGGCCACCGAAATCCACCTAGATCAGATGAGTTTATTTCTGCAAAAATTTTCAATAGAGTTTCATATCTAGTTTTAATTACCCTTTCTAGCACTTCTTGTTCAGCTAACTTCTTCTTAAGCTTCTTGATTTCCTTTGATTTACTCTGCTTCACTCTTTTACTAGATGAGGCATCTGCAATTTGTGGTTCTTATTCTTCTTGAGGTGTAGGTGATGGAAGGTCTTCATAACTTGTTGTGAATATATCTACAAAAATGGAATTTTCATTCCCTGTGGTAACTGAATCCTCGTGCCCTGTTTCAATCTGGTGCTCTCCATCCTCCGAGTCTGTAAAAGGAAGATTAAGAATGATTTTGTTCACTGGGGATTCTTTGGCCTTATCTGTTTCACTTCTGAAGTTCAATTTAGTTTTATTAAGCTTAGAGGAAGGAGAGGGTTGATTAACTGGAACTGGAGAGATAGCTCTCCTCCTCCTCTTTCCACTTCTGGGAGTAGAAGACTTCTTGGAATGAGGACTCTTTTTACCCTCTGGCTGTACATGAGTCTGAAAATCAGTCCAGAACAAGAAGTAATTCCACTCTTTGTCTCTTCTCTGCAACAGCTCACAAACCAAAAGTTTAATTAGACCATGGTGGGATAGTCTACCTGCAACTTTATTGGGCTTGGCCTTGACCTGATGAGCCATTTTGGATAAGCTTCTGTGGGGAAAATAGGGCAGATTGAGTGGGTTTCTACCAGTAAAATGATTCATGAGTTTGAAATGGTAAATCATCACCCTATTGTATCTGCCTTCGCAAGTTATATATACCATAATGGATTTAAGTAATTGTTTCCATTTCTCTTCAAGAAAAGACACAGGAATGTCTTTCTTCCATATCAAATCCTTACGTTCTGGTTTCAAGTAAGAATTGAATTCAACATTTTTTGTGACAGTGGTTTTAAACCATTTTTCTCCAGTCTTGGGAAGCTCTGTTACCTCGGATATGAAGGCTTCGTCCACCTCGAATTCATCTCGACCGATGACTGCTTTCCTTCCATCGAAATTCAGGGCAAAGGCTTTTGCTACCTACTGGTGAGAACTTTGTAATTTTTTACAAAAATTATAATAACCTGCGTCCTTGAACAATTGGCATACCTTCAGGTGCGATTCCAAGTAATTGATGTCGTCGATCTCTCTCCTCAAAGTTGATCCTCCTTTCTTCATATGTCACTATGCTCATGTACACTTGCAATTGAAAAATCGCATTTTGGTGGAAAGTTACACAGCGTAAACTTAGGGAGATTCGGCTCGGCTGTGACAGGGACGAGAAAAATGAGGCGAGCATCATATCTTGGCACTGATTACAAGGGATGCGAAAGAGCATCTTGTGATTTGAAACAATCATGGTTGATGACTGAGAGGTACGTAACCATGTAGTTTGATGAAACAACAATCTGAAAAGATTTGCTATATCATGCAGAGATCAACTCCCGGTCATGAACAATTCGTTCTCCTGTCTTTTCGGCGGCTAATTGCAATTATAGAACTTTAAACCCAATGATTTAAACGTGTGAAAGGATGTGTTGAATCCTCCCCCACTCCTGCGATTTCGGTGGCTAAAATAGCCTCGAGTTTCTTTTTTTAAGCTACCAAAAGCTAAGGCTTTCGATGGCTAATGAACAACCGAAATGTTCACCTAAGCCATCGAAACCTGAGATTTGAATTAGATGAAATAAAAACTAAACGAAAGTTTATTCTAACTTTATTACATGCATATAACTCTAAAAAATGAGCTTTAAAAAAATTAAAATGTATTTTTTTAAAAGACATCCTATCACCTAAAATGAAATAACTTGATTGATTTATTTGACGAGATAACAGGTTGTACCATTAATTATTATGGAAAGGGACATAAATTGGTACTAGTGTTCAACCCAAATTATGAAAAGGGTGAGGAAACCAACTTAAGGATTAACCTAAGAAATAACCAATTAAATTAATTGAATTCCTTTATGAGATCAATCTTCAACGTGAAAATTTCTCTAGATTTAGATTTAGTGGTGTGTAAGGTCTCTTGGGATACGCTCATGGAATCATGGATGTTATGGTTTTCCAAGAAACTACACTTTTCAAGGGAGATGTGCCTTGAGAGAATAGGCTTGAGGCAGACAACATTGATTTTGGAAATGACCTTGTAAACATAGTTCCAAAGACATATAGTTCTCTACTATTCAAAACTAGAGAATTTTCATCCTTCAGTATGTTGGGCGAAATGCAATTTGTATTGAAGGGGAGGTGAATATTACAAAATAACTTTGATTCATCCACTAGAACTAAGAGTTATAGAGATAATATGTCCTGAAATCCAATAAAAAAAAACTCAATGGACCAACCATCTAGGCATGGGGATTTCCCTCCTTGAAAGGACTTCAATAGTTTAAGTAGTTCCTATGGAGATAAGTATAATGAGTGTAGCATTTTCAACCTCGCCTGACCAATCATCAAAGAAGGAAGTTGAGGCCATGATGCATCTTATTTTTTCTCTTAATTAATTGGTATACACTTGTTTGTAATTGTGAAATACACCATTCACTATCAATTTAGAATATACACGTTCCACTTTGGTGGTGTCCTTAACCTTCCATATTGTGCAGATGGACTTGTGAGCCATTCATGTTGATGAAAAAATTTGGTATTGTCAGCCCCTTTGGCAAGCCAAGTGGCCCAACTCTTCATATGCCACTTGAACTCTTGCTAAGCTAGAAGCCTCACCTTTTCAATCTACAAGGAGACAATTTCCTTCAAAGTTCCCTCTCTCTCTCTCTCTCTCTCTCTCTCTCTCTCTCTCTCTCTCTCTATATATATATATATATATATATATATATATATACCATTTGTTTCCAAGTTGAAGCATTTTCTCATTCCAAAATTCAAAGCTATTGTGTTTTTCATATTTAGTGACAAGTTTAGCACCAACTTTAGTGTTGGATTTAGCATTGAGTTCAACATCAGAGTTATCATTGAATTTAGTGCCAACAAATTGTAAATTAAAATTTATGGAAATAAAAATGGAAAATGGTAAAAATTGAAAAACAAAAGCCAATAAATGGAAAGAGAGTGTTGGGATTTGAAAGTTAGGATATTTACTTAAGCTATATTCCCATAAATTTATGTCATTAAAAGTGCAGGTCTCAACTGAAACTAGACTAACCTAGTGTAAATTAAAATTTATGGAAACATAAATGGAAAATGGTAAAAAAATGAAAACATAAATAGAAAATGGTAAGGAAATGTTGGGATTTGTACCCAAATCACTTGTCAAAAGAAAGAAACTCTATTTGAGATACATTCCCATGAAAATGAGTCATTAAAAGTGTAGATATGAGCTAAAACTAGCCTAATCTATGCATGCAAACAAGTGAATATGCATATCCAAGATAGATATTAGCATAAGTACCAAGGGAAAAGTAAGTAATGAGAGATATATGTGTATCAATATTTGAACCCAAATCTTCTTATAGGATTGCAAGGGCATTCCTTAGGCATTAAATAGATCTATTCATTAAACAAACCTCCAAAAATGTCATTTTCCTTCTTCTTTCCCCATTAAACCTACAACAACAAAACAAAAATAAACATTAACAAATCAATAAAGGAAAAGAAAAGTAAAAKATGAAGGCTAAGGGAGTGGAGAATCCATTACCTTCCTCGTGGATGTTCCTCTATGAAACCTTAGCCTTCATGCATGAAACCATAAACATCCAATGAAAAAAATACAATAAACATCAACAAATCAATAAAGTAAAAGAGGAATGAAGGAGGAGAAGGGAAGGGAAAAGCCATTACCTTTAACATGGAGGTTCCTCCATGAAAGCTTAGTCTCCATGCATGAAACCTTAAACCCACAACCAAAAAATCAATGATAAACATTAACAAATCAATAAAGGATGGGAAAAGTAAAAGAGGAAGGAAGGAGGATAAGGGAAAGGAGAATCCATTACCTTGTTTGTGGAGGTTCCTCCATGAAACTAAAACCCTAGTCTCCATGAGGATGGAATTCTAAGGGGGAAAGGAGAAAGGAGGAGTACAAAAGAGAGAAAGATAATAAATAAGAAAATAATGAGAGAATAGGGTTTTTAGAGGTTTTTGTGAGGGAAAATAAGACATTTCAGTTAAAATAACATAAATACCCTCATAGTCATGAGGATTTAGACAAATGGCTTATTTTCAACCATTGATATTTTAAACTTATTTTTGAAAACTCCCCCCCTTTATTTAGTCATTTAGGAAACCATAAGTAAATCCAATGAAAACAATACTAGATTCAATGCTGACTCATGATATAATGTCATGTTTAGCATCGTCCCATGAAATAATGTTGAGTTTTTATCAAAACTACAAAAAATTTACAAAAAAGGTAAATGGAAGAAAAAAAGGGAAGTGAAAAGGAATGTTAATAACATAGGTTTGTGTGTGTGTGTGTGTGTGTGTGTGTGTGTGTGTGTGTGTGTGTGTGTGTGTGTGTGTGTGTGTGTGTGTGTAGGCACACATGTGCATGCACACACACACACACACACACACACACACACAACAACAACAAAATCATGTCATTGCTATCATTTTGAGCTTCCACTTACATTTTTAGTGAATTTTTTTATAGTTTTGATAAAAACTCGATGCTATTTCACAGGACAATGATAAACACAATATCATTTCATGAGTTGGCGCTAAATCCAACATTGTTTGGGCTGAATTCAGTGTCAAATTTATCATTGATTTTAGCATTAAGTTTATCACCAGGTTTGATATTGAGTTTTTAAAGTGACTAAATAATAGCGAGAGAAACTTCCCAAAAATAAATTTAAGAAACATAAATGGATAAGAATAATCTGTGTGTACCAATCCTCACGAGTGTGAGGATATTTATGTTATTTTAACTCAAATCTCTTATTTTCCCTATCTATAGTCTATATAAGTTAGATAGCATGTGTGTGTGTTCTAAATGATTATGCTCCTCCTTTAAATAGAACGTCACATTGTAAATTCTAACCTTGTACAATATCTACTGCAAATAGATATTCAGAAAAAGAACAGAAAAGATACAATGGCAAATACAAACATTGCACAAAGATTTTTCCCATGGAAACCGAAACCGAGAAAACCAGCATATTCTATATTCATTCATTATGTTACAATGTTTACAATACAAAATACATATAGGAGCCAGCGGCATCCAAAACCCTAACCCAGTGACCTGGATTAGTCCAAAACGCTAATTCCTTAACCGGAAATAGAAAACTATTGGCAAAGAAACCATGTGCTGACAAATCACCTAAATATAATGTGGTCCCAAAAAATGCGGTCCCGATGCAGAATATAACACATACCCAAAATTCTCCCACTTGTTGTTTTCTTTGCATATAGGGAGTTACAGGGTTACATAGTCAACAATCCAGGGCAGCAATGCCCATGGATCCTCTACACCAAGAAAACTTCTCATTTCTCACAGATTTTGTTAATGAGTCTGCAACATTCTTCAAAGTGTCCACCTTCATYAGTGATACTTTATTTTCTTCAATCATGTCTCTCACAAAGTGATATTGAACATCAATGTGCTTTGTCTTTGAATGATAAGCAGGGTTCTTCGCCAGAAAAATTGCACTCTGACTATCACACTCTATCCTTACAACTTGTTGTACCAACCTAATACCTGAACACAATTTTGTAACCATATTGCTTCCTTACTTGTATGAGTGGTTGCCATGTATTCAACTTTTGTAGTTGAAAGTGCCACTATAGCCTATCTTTTTCTCATCCAACTTATTGCTCCTCCAAACAGGTTAAACACATACCCGCTTGTAGATATCCTACGATCCAAATATCCAACCCATTATGCATCCACAAAGCCATGTATATCCACCACTCTGTCCAATCCTGGTCTTCCTTCGTAGCACAATCCATAGCTAGCAGTGCCACGTAAATACCTGAAAACCCTTTTTACTGTTGTCCAATGCTCCTTCCCTGGTTTTGACATATACCTGCTCAAAAATCCCACTGCATGTGCAATGTTCGGTATAATACAGACCATTGCATACATCAAACTGCCAACTGCACTCGCATATGGAACATGAGACATGTCCTCCTCTTCTTCATGTGTCTGGGGACACTGATCCGCAGATAACTTTACACCAACAAGAATAGGAACCTTGACCGGTTTACATTCTTGCATATTAAACCTCTGCAATATTGTCTCGACATATTTTCTCTAATTTAACCAGAGTTTCCTCCTTTTCCGATCTCTTTTAATTTCCATGCCCAAAATGAAATTTGAAGCACCGAGATCCTTCATGTCAAATTTAGAGGACAATTGAGTTTTAACATCCTGGATAATCTCCTTATTGTTTCCTATAAGCAACATGTCATCCATATATAAGACCAAATAAATYAAATGATCACCAATTAATTTAAACTACACACAGTGATCTTCTTTGCTTCTTGTGAAGCCAAGCCCTAGCATATAAGTATCAAACTTTTGGTACCACATTCTTGGTGATTGTTTTAAAACATAAAGGGAATTTTTCAGCTTGCATACCAGCTCCTTATTTCCCTTCACAGCATAACCTTCTGGTTGCTTCATATAGATTTCTTCTTCCAGATCCCCGTGTAGGAATGTTGTCTTCACATCCATTTGTTCTATTTCAAAATCAAATGCAGCAACAATAGATAACATAAATCTTATGGAGGTTAACTTGGCAACATGAGAAAAAATCTCACCAAAATCAATTCCCTCAACCTGGGAATAACCCTTTGCTACTAACCAAGCTTTGTATTTCTCCACTTTTCCTTCTGCATTCAACTTCTTTTTAAATACCCATTTGTTGCCAATGGGCTTTCTTCCAGTTGGCAACTCCACTAGATCCCAAGCCTCATTCTTATCCAAAGATGTCATTTCTTCGTCCATGGCCCTTTTCCAGAGATTTCCATCCTCTGAATCCACTACCTCTCTGACAGTCCTAGGATCATCATCAGTAATAGACAAAGAAAAATTTGAACAGAAATCAGATGGACTATACCTTTGTGGTAGCCTTCTTTCTCAATCCAATCTCCTCGATACTGGAGTATGAGGATCTTCTTCTTCTGATTCATGTTCTTCTGTAGAGTTTGATTCATCATCCTTTAAATCAAACTCTATCTTTTCTTGTTCTTCCTTACTTGGTAGGGCTTCCTATTTAACAACATCCTTCATTTCTCTAAATACCACATCTTGGCTATACACTACCTTCTTAGTTTCTGGGTTCCAAAGCTTATAACCTTTGAGACCATATTTATATCCAATAAAGATACACTTTTCAGCCTTCTTATCCAACTTACTCTTGTTTTCCTTTGGAACATGAACATATGCATCGCAACCAAAAACCTTGAGATGTGTGAGAGAAGGTTCCTTACCAGTCCATACCTCTTGTGGAGTCTTGTCATCCAACGTTGATGAGGGTGATCTGTTGACTAGGTAACATGCAGTACCCACTGCCTCATCCTAGAATTCTTGCCCTAACCTGGCACCGCTGAGCATGCACCTTGCTTTTTCCATCAGCGTCTTATTCATCCTTTTTGCAAATCCATTCTATTGAGGTGCATATGGAGTAGTCTTTTGCCTTGTTATACTGCACTTCTTACAAAATTCTTCAAATTCATTTCTGCAGAACTCTCTTCCATTATTTTTCCTCAACACCTTAATTCTTTTCTCTGTTTGATTCTCAACAAGAGCCTTAAACTCTTTAAACCTGTCAAAGACTTCAGATTTCTTCATGAGGAAATATATCCAAGTCTTCCTCGAGAAGTCATCTATAAATGAGACATAGTACACAGATTTTCCCAGTGATGGGACCGACATAGGTCCAAAAACATTACTAAGAACTAGCTGTAAAATTCCATCTGCCCTCATTACACCAAAGGGGAATCTTACCCGATTATGCTTCCCATATAGACAATGTTCACAGAAATCAAAATCCAGAGAGCATTTAAACATACCTTCAACCATACCTTTACCGTGTAGTAGTCGAAGACCCTTCTCTCCGATATGCCCCAGTCTTTGATGCCACATCATAACCTTTTCTCCAGAGACTGTAGGAGTTCTTTCTTCTTCAAATCCAATATCAGGAACAATGGAACTATTACACACATCACTAGTAGTGCTTCCTTGCAGCTTATACAGAGTTCCAAACCAAACTCCCCTCAACAACACCATTGCTCCTCGAACCATCCTGCAGGTTTCCTTTTCAAATATTGTTTTTACCCCTGCATCGTCCATTTTTCTTACCGAAATACAATTTCTAGCCAAACCTGGGATGTGCAGAACACCAGGCAGTGTTCTAATCCTTCCATCTATGAGCCTCAACTTAACCCTTCCTCTTCCTATGATTTTGGTTATCGAATCATTACCTAAGAAAACATTACCTCCATCATACCTTTCATATTCGCAAAACCACTAACTGTGGGGAGTCATATGAAAGGATGCACTGGAGTCAACCAACCATGACTCATGATCTTCATGTGTGCTTGAAGAGGCCAAGTACACATCCCCTCCTTCTTCCTTGGAGGTCTTTTTTTTTGTAGAAGAAGATTCTTCAGATCCCTTATTTTTCTCAACTTTTGATCTACATTGTTTCTTGTAGTGCCTTTCTTTTCCACATCTCCAACATACCCTTACAAACTTTCTCGGAGATTTAGATATACCCTTAGACTTAGATCTCCCACTTGAGAAATTAGATCTATTTCTTTCCTGGGAACGTCCTCTTGCAAATAATGTGTCTGTGTTATGTCCTTCCATATTCTTCCGTCTCATCTCCTCTGACAACTAGGATGAGACCACTTCTTCAAACTTCAAGGAATTTGTATTACTACCTATGGCCACAACCAGACTATCCCGCGAGTTTGGTAAAGAACACAACAAGCTGATACATTTATCTTCATCTGAAATTTTAATCTCAACGGATACTAACTGACTTACCACAGTATTGAAGGCATTCAAATGCTCTGCCACCGAGTCTCCATCTCTCATCCTCAGGTTATACAGCTTCTTTCTCGGGATTAGTTTATTTACCAGGGACTTAGACTGATACAACTTCCCCAAATTTTCCCATAAATCCTTGGTTGTAGCTTCCTCTGACACATTCAATAATATTGAATCGGAGAGACACAGTCAGATTGTGCTCTTTGCCTTCTAATCCAACTTTTTCCTATAGGTGCAGTACCTGGATCTACCGCGATCCACTGATCTCTGTCCACCAACAAATCTTCCATCTTGAGCTTCCATAGCTCAAAACTTCTCCCATTAAAATTCTCGATCTCCATCTTCGAATTGCTTGCCATTTCTTTTCACCTGAAAAAGCAATACCGCAGATCTCCCACTGTAACAGGGCTTATCACAGTCCCGAGCCAAACCCTTGACCACAAAGGTGTTTCCCTGAAGCCAATAAAGCTTTGATACCAAATGTAAATTCTAACCTTGTACAATATCTACTGCAAACAGATATTCAGAAAAAGAACAGAAAAGATACAATGGCAAATACAAACATTACACTGAGATTTTTCCCCTGGAAACCCAAACCGGGAAAACCAGCATATTATATATTCTTTCATTATGTTACAATGTTTACAATACAAAATACACATAGGAGCCAGCGACATCCAAAACCCTAACCCAATGACCTGGATTAGTCCAAAACCCTTATTCCTTAACTGGAAATAGAAAACCATCAGCAAAGAAACCATGTGTCAAAAAACAACCTAAATATAATGCGGTCCAAAAAAATGTGGTCCCGATGCAGAATATAACACATACCCAACATTCTCCCACTTGTTGTTTTCTTTGCATACAGGGGGTTATGGGGTTACATAGTCAACAATC
>ML823482.1:18362-48876 GCA_009831015.1 Picea engelmannii
ACTTATTTAATATAAACTTTACCTATAAGCACATTAACAAGTTGATGTATCTTATCAATTAAGAATTTGATGCAATTCTTTGCAATATATGCAAAACCTATTGTATGCAACCCCATCCTTAATACCCCCTCCTTAAATGGGACATTTTGTATAGTGCATCTCTATATATAAGCTCCCTTCAGAGGAGGGGATATTTGGGATGGGGTTGTATAGAGTAGCTATTGGATATATTGAAAAGCTTTCCATCAAATAATTATCTACTAAGAGACATCATCTTGTTAAATCACTAATAAATAAAATTCATCCTTATAGAACTTAGATTAAAAAACTATTTCAGTTGCAAGTATTTAAGGATAAATTCTTGGTCTAGTCTACTAAGCCAAATATCCCCATTTCTATTATGAACTAGCATTTTACATTTAGTTTGAAGATATTGATTTATCTATAAGCTGGAAATTAACCAATTTTGTGTCATATTCTTACAAATATATTTGAAATATATATTAGTGAAACCAAACTAGTGTTACTATAGAAACTAAAAAATATGCCTCACACATTGTTTGTTGTCACAGTTACCCCTCTTGAGTGGTGGATCAAAATAATTGACACGATCTCTCTTCAACCTCTCTTCTATGAGCTTTTTATTATTGATATCAGTAACTATATGTTGTTGAATGATTATTTTTCTCCGTCAAATGTAGAAGCTTACACCTACATTGTTTTGGTTGATATCTATATAACACATATGCTTAAAAAATTGTTATCTCAATACTAAAAGCGAGTAAGGACTTAGAAAATTGAAGAGCATACATAGTTCATAGTTACACATGAATATTATTTCTATTACTCATATTACACACAATATTATAGGTATATATAGTTGGAATCAGATCCAACTATCTCCAAACATAGAGATAGTTGTTGAGAGAACCTTCAACAAATCTTCAAGAGATTTAAACCAAATCAAAAGCAATTCTGTTGTAAGGATTATTCCAACACCCTCCCATAATTCTTACATTACAAATGTTATATCATAATTACAATAATCAAATTTCAACATAGATATTTGTCTTGATATGGTCTTCATCAACACTCCTATCCACTCTGAAATCTTCCGCTATACGCTCTTTTTTCTCCACAAATTTGAGCTTCCCTTTCAACTTATTTAAGACAACAATTATTCTCACCATCATTGACAAATTTTTAGAATTGATGCTCCCTTACTACCCCAAAGTATAACCTCGACATTGAATTATCCTATGGATACACTACCATCTGTGAAATTCCCCCGAAGAGAAAATTTCGATAGTTATATAGGACAGTGATCTAATTACCAGATATTTTTAGCAGTCAATCATACAACTAAACTTCTTAAACACACATACAATAATATATACAAGGATAACCGAATGACCTTAAAGCACCAAAGTACAACAAAATCTACCAGCATATAACATACAGTAATCATATTCAAATCAATATTGTGTTCACTTGGCACTGAAGAACATTGAGAACCACTAATTTGACTTACACTACTATGTTCATTGATTGGTTCTGTGATACAAAAGTTTACAAATGAAATTCTTACACATAAATTAATATAATTAATTAATTAATATAACTTCCCTTTTCTCTTTCGACGCATTCCTCCTTCAATATGGTAAAAGGTGAATAGGAATATGGAATCTTCGAGTGATCCAAGAAAGTCATAGTTAATGAAACATTTTATATCTTTGACATTCAAATTACGTGCTACAACATACGTAGCAGTTATGATAGGGCCTTTTCCAACTTTAAACTCACCCAACACACAATTCCTTTCGACCTATATTTTATCACCTTAGATATATAATATTGGCCAAGCATCGATTCGAGCAGATCCTTCAAGATGGAAAACACAACACTGTGAATCCCTCTCTCACAGGACAACAAACAACTAATTTCACAATTCCAATGTTAGTTCTACAAATGATGGCTTCTCAACATGATAGGATGCGATGTGCTTGCTCTCCAAACACACAAGAAACACCTCTCTTACACATAGGTAGCCCTCCTCTTACACACAATGAAATTAACACAAAAATCACTAGCAAACACACATCAATATATATGCGCTACACATGAACAATCAATCTGTGTGAGTCAAGCAATATTCCCCTTCAAGCGACGGTGACTCTTATCCACTAGCCTATGGTTCCTTTCTCCATATATAAATTCACTCACACAACAAACTAATCAAAAAATAAACAATCCACTCTCCTACGATATCTATGTATAAGGATTAATGCTCAAATCTATTTCACATCTTCCTAGCCATCCCATGAGGGATTTAATCCAGTAGAGGCTCTAATACCAACTTAGAATTTATTTAAGAACACAAATAGTTCATAGTTACACATGAATATTATTTATATTACTCATATTACACACAATATTACATGTATATATAGTTGAAATCAAATCCAACTATCTCCAAACATATAGATAGTTGTTGAGAGAATTTCTCAACAACCTCCAACAAATCTTGAAGATTCAAACCAAATCCAAACCAATTATATTGTAAGGATTATTCCTACATAAAGAAAATGTAACATAGTACCCATCCATTTTTTTTATAGAGTTAAATAAATTTTAGTAATTAGTAAATTTTACTAATATCTTCTATGTGACCATGTTTTATATGGTTAATCATATCTTCTAATTTGTTGTATTCAATTGTGTTTGAAAAACTCAATTATACTTTTAATATTTTATGGTATTTCCATCTAAATGAAAATTAATTAATGATAAAATTTATAAAAAATGATTTGGAACTCCATTAATAGAAATCATATATATATAATATTATGTAGTTGTTATCTTTTAATAAGTTAAGTATTTTTTTATTGGAATGATAGTGAGGTTTAGGAAAAACAAAATAATGGAAATTCAATTATTGGTATTGAGTTAATGTTTTGAATCATTCTATTTAATGGTATTGGTGATTGTAGAAATACAATTTTTTTTGGATGACTCCAAGGAATGTAATCTATGTGATGATTAATATATATATAATTACACATATTTATAATTATGAGGCTATGAAAGATAAGTATATTTTTAAATGATGTAGAATAAGAGTGATTGAAAATTAAGTGCAAAATTGGGATTTTTAAAGTACAAAATCCAATTCCAAATGTGTCAATATGAGACTCCAAAATTGCACAATGTGAATTAGATACTCAATATTTATGAAATTAAAGATTTTAAAGTGAAAAAATATGGTCTCAAATGTATCTATATCCTATTCAAAAAGTATAGACTCAAAAAATTCATATATCAAATCCAATTTTGGAATTTTGAAATCCAATATTGACACATTCTGAGCTAGATTTTTTTCTTTAAAATCCCCAATTAATGATTTTGTCCTATCAATTAAATTAATGAAAGAAATCCTTTTAAATATAAAGTAATTGTCCCTTGGAATTATAAATATTAGTCCTTGTCCCTACACGAATGTAGAGACACAAATCAAATAATACTATCCAAATCCAATACAAATCATAATCATGTAATAATTAGACGAATATAATTAATCTCTTGACCCCATATTAGATTTAGGTATAGTGACTCACTCTTGGAACCTATATAGATAACATTATTCCTTGTCACACCTAATAATTCATCAATGGTTTTATAAAATGTATCAATTTAGTCACACATGTCATAGGTATCCATCATCAAATTATAATATCCAATAACATCAAATAAACCTCAACTAGAAGAATATAACTAATCTCTTGACCCCATATTAGATTTAGGTATCCTAACTCACTCTTGGAGCCTATATACCTATGATTATTCCTTGTCACACCTAATAATTCTGTAATGTTCCTGACTTGGCTAGTCTAAGAAATGCTGCTAATGTGTGTGTAGGATCAAAGGTTTACAGCATATAAATGATCATACAAATAATACACGCGACAAAGGACTACAAATTTTGTATTATGATATCTCTTTGGATTACAAAATGGTCGAATGCGGCTGAATAAACTGACAATACTCGAGTAGATCAACAGACAAAGGATATTAACCGAAATACAAATAAGCAACTGTGGTTGAATAAAATAACAACACTCGGCTAGATCAAAAGAAAAAAGGATCTTAGCCGGAATACAAATAAGCAACTAAAATATAATACCCAAAATATGGGAGCACTATGGAATCAATGAAGAATGATGGATGACCCGGATGATCTTCCCAGTGAATAGGGTGTGTCTTTCAACACTAAAATCATCCAACTGGTGTCTTCCTCCTGGAATACACTGAACTATCTCTCCTGAGATCTGCCTCTTCTCCTCAATGACAAGTCATAATCTACATAATGATAAATTAGGTTGTTGAACCTTCCTTTATAGCTTTCCAAAACCCTAAATCATGATGAAACCCTAATTCATTGTTGACTTCCAAAACCCTAAAACACTGTTGAAACCCTAATTCACTGTTGACTTATATTTTTAGCTCATAATGAATTAAAATCGCTTTTAACCCTTTTTAGCTCAATGTCACTTTCTGAATATAACACCTGTGTCTGGAGTGACCTCTAGTAACCCTATTTACCCCTCTTTGGCCCTGGCTATAGTCTATCAGGGTGGTTTAGACCATTAAGCCTCCTCTCTGGAGATTCTATTTGGAAAGGGACATTACAGTCCTCTCTTTCTGAAATTTCTTGTCCTCAAGTAATAGCAGTCCAAGGTGCTGCAACACCTGCTCGCTCTCCCAAGTAGCGTCCTCTACTGGAAGCCCTCTCCATCTGATCAAACACTCTCTGATGACCCTGCTCCTCAGTTTTTTCTCCCAGGACTCCAAAACCTCCTCTAGAACTAACTCCAATTGTCCGTCCTCATCCAATAGGGGAAGCTCCTCTGATGTGCTAATGAATTGTCCGACTGTCTTTTTTAGGCAAGACACATGGAACACATTATGAATCTTTCTCCCCTTTGGAAGCTCTAGCTCGTAAGCAACCTCCCCTACTCGGCGCATGATCTTGTAAGGAACATAAAATATGGGCTTGAGCTTCTCGAACCCACTCTTCTTTAGAGATGACTATTTGTAGGGTTGGAGTCTCAAGAAAACCAATTCTCCAACCTCAAAGATGCGCTCTATCCTATGCCTGTCTGCACTTATCTTTTGTCAGTTTTGCGCCATTTGTAGGTTCTCTTTCAACAACTTGAGAATGTCCTGACTCTCTATGATCCAGTCCTTGACCTTGGGAGCTCTGCTCTCCCCGAACACCAAGTCTACCAAAGTGGGAGCATCATATTCATACAATGCTCAAAAGGTTGGCATACCAATGGACATGTGGAAGGTGGTTTTGTTGCAATCTTCTCCTAAATGTAACCACTTTACCCACATTCTATGTTGTCCTCTTACATAGTTCCTCAAATACCCTTAAAACCACTTGTTGACAATCTTGGTCTGCCCATTTGTCTAAGGGTGATAGTTGGTGCTAGGTGTCAACTTTGTCCCCACCAACCGAAACAAATCTCTCCAAAGTGTCCCTATGAACCGACTGTCCCTGTCACTAACGATGTTCTTCGACAACCCATGAAGTTTGAAGACCTCCCTAAAGAAACATTTGGCTACCTGAACTGCGGTGTACTCTGTCGGTATGGTGTAGAAGTGAGAAAACTTGGTCAATTTGTCGACCACTACATAGATACATTCCTTACCCTGGACCTTGGGTAGACCTGTGATGAAGTCCATAGATATACTCTCCCATTTCTGCTCTAGAATGGGGAGTGGCTGAAGTAGCCCTGCTGGAAGAGAATGTTCTGACTTATTTTGCTGGCAAGTCACACACTCACTAACGTGTCTTATAATGTCTTGTTTGAGGCCCTTCCATGAGAACCTCTCTCTGATTTGTCTGTAGGTTTTGAAAATGCATGATGGCCTGCTAGAGGTGAATCATGAACTGGGATGAGGATCTTCTTCTTAAGCCCTGAATCTGGCACCAAGTAGAGTCTATCCTTGTAAAATATGACATCGTCAATGACCCTATACTTTTCATCTTGTATATTCCCATCCATCACCTCACAAGTGAACTTGTTATTAGAATATTCCACTAACAAGTGGGATTTCCAATCTACTGAAATCTCCAGCAAAGAACATGTCACAGGTCTCCTCGATAGTGAATCGGCCACAATGTTCTTCTTCCCCTTGACATACTCTATGTCAAATTCGAATGCCTGTACCTCTGTCACCCATTTCTGTTGGTGCTCATTCAGGTCCTTCTGCTCAAGTAAATACTTCAAATTGTTGTGATCGGTCTTGACCACGAATTTGTTGCCCACCAAATATTGTCTGAACTTGGTCAAGGAATGCATGATTTCCAACATTTCCTTGTCATAAATGGAGTACAGCCTCTCAGGTTGACTAATCTTCCGGCTCTCGAATACAATGGGGTGTCCTCCCTACATCAAAACTACATTGATCCCTTCGTTGGATGCGTCACACTCTAGTACAAATGCCAGGGTGAAGTCTGGTAGTGCCAACACTCAACAAGTGCCCATGAATTCCTTCATGTGATCAAAGGCTTCATGTGATTTCTCAGTCCAGATGAAGGCCCCATGCTTGGTAATATCTTTTAGCAGTGCTCCAAGATGAGAAAAACCCTGGACGAACTGCCCGTAATAGCT
Organism: Picea engelmannii; assembly: GCA_009831015.1. Taxonomy (NCBI): domain Eukaryota; kingdom Viridiplantae; phylum Streptophyta; class Pinopsida; order Pinales; family Pinaceae; genus Picea; species Picea engelmannii. Next base: position 25,040 of record ML823482.1, read on the forward strand.
GCACAGCCTAAAGAAGCTCCTCAATTATGTCACGTTCTTGGGCATCAGCCTTGATCTTCTCTTGGTGCACCTATGCCCCCTTTTCACTGATGATGTGGCCTAATTAAAGAAGCTCCACCATACCGAAATCACACTTGGACTCTTTGACATATAATGATTGTTCCTCCATGACACTCAATACCTTATCCAGGTGCCTCATACGCTCTTTCCATGACCAGCTATAGATCAAGATGTCGTTGAAGAAAACCAAGACTGATTTTGTTAATTGATCCCTGAAAATATGTTTCATGCAATACTGGAATGTAGTGAGTGCATTGGTTAGCCCAAATGGAATAACCAGGGACTCGAAGTGTCCAAAATGACATCGAAATATCGTCTTCTCTATGTTCTACTCTCGGATGTTGATCTGATGATATCCAAAGCGTAGATCAATTTTTGAGAAGAAAATTGCCCCATGCAGTTCATCCATCAACTCGTCAATGCATGGGATAGGGTATCGGTTCTTGATGGTTTTCTTGTTCAAGGCTTGGTAATCAATGCACATCCTCATGGTTCCATCCTTCTTCAGAACTAAGATAATTGAAGAAGAAAATGGACTACTGCTCGATCTGATGTGTCCCATCGCTAGAAATTCCTTGATTTCCTTCTCTATATCATCCTTGAACCTCCTATGATGATGATAGGAGGGGGTGATCATAGGTTTGGCCCCTTCCTCCAACTCAATGGTATGCTCAAACCCCCTGTTAGGTGGTCTCCCTGGTGGAATTTCCTCAAAGACCTGTTGATGTTGTCCCAATAAATTCTTGATCTCTGTATGGTATTGTTGTCAACCTTTTGAATCCTTCTGAGTAGTGATCAAGCATTCTGCAACATATGCTACCTACACATGTCTAAATATCCTCTCCATCCTCTTGGATGAAACTGTCCTGGGTGATCCTATCAACATACCTCTTAGAACAACCTTCTTCCCATCTTGATCTCTGAATCCCATTTCCAAGGTTTGGTAGTTGGTAGTGATTTTTCCCAAGGTAATCATCCACTGAACTCCTAACACCACATCTGTGTCCAATAGGTCAACCACATAAAATGCCTCTCTCTATGTAGTTGCCTAACTTCATCTCTAAGTTTGGAACTCTGTATAGACACTCCACTATGTGGCCATATGATACCACAACATCAAACCCCTCAAAATCCTCTTTCTGAAGTGCCTATATCAATACTAGTGAAGCATCGTTGAAGTTGTGGGTGGCCCTACCATCTATTAGGGTGATTTCCCATTGCCCCTAAATAATCCTTTAATACGGAGGGAATCATACCTGGGAACACTAGAAAGGGTCATTCTAACACCTCCCTTTGTTGGTTTCCTCCTGTTAGACTATTCTGGTGGTTGTGGGACTACTGGAGGATGGGATCCTGCCGGTGTTGGTGGTCTACATGGAGGTTTCTCCTCTGTTGGTGTTGGATCCTCCTCTGAACTAGTGGATCCATTATCCTTCTCCTCCTCCTCACTATCCACGTTGTCTGCTGCTACCTCAATATAATGAATCTCTCCCTTTCCCATGCACCTATGGCCTGGGACATAAGGATCTCTACAGCTAAAGCAAATCTTCTTCCTCATAAGCTCTTGCCTAGTCTCATCATCCAACTTCTCCTTTCCCTTACATTCTCTCTGGAATGGATTCCTATCTCGATACCTCTGAGACACAAATGGTTTGGAGAAATTTGTATTCTTTGGCATTGAGTCTGCCATATCTCGAGTGCGAAGGATGGCATCCTACAAAGTGGGAGGCCTGTTTGCCTTCACCCATCCTCTCAAAGCCTCTATGAGTCCTTTTTTGAATAGAATGATCATCTTGAGCTTTGATATATTTGTCACTGCCACAGCTACCCATTGAAACTCTGTGATGAACGCCTCATCTATGCTAGTTTGTCTCAACTGGCCTAGATCCCTGAAGTGTATCTCGGGATCCTTCCTGTCAAACCTGTCCATGAGCCTATCTGTAAACTCTCTATAGGAGGTGATGCGACTGTGAACCAATGTCACCAATCCATGGTACCACCACTCATGTGCCTCACCCTCCAAGTGTAAGGTCGCAAAATTGATAGCCTCTGTCTCGGTCATCTGGTTGAGCTTGTAATACGTGTCTAGATTATGTACCCAAGCTGTGGCCGTGTATTTGGATGATCTGTCGAAAGAAGGGATGGTGAGTTTCCCAACTTTTCAAATGAAATCGAGGTTATTCCCCTGCTATTGTTGTGGTCCTCCCCTCTGTGGCTCTCTAGGGCGGTTCCTGAGTCTGATTCCATAACACTTGACTAAGGTCATGTCCTGATGGAAGTCAAGACCCAATTTTGTGTACTCCCTCCTATACTCTACAATGTCATTGGCATGAGTGGGTGGCCTCTGTGCTATCAATGGTGGTGCTGCCACTGGGGGTGCCCTATGGAAACTGGGAAACAAGGGTTTGGGAATCCTACTCGCAGAGTTGTATGTGCGAGAGAATGATTGGGGTTAACTGCCTACTCCTGAGTTCCCCTATGTTGCATTCAGGGCTTGTGTATCTGGGGTGCCCACTCTAGCTAATCTATCAACCACCTGTGCCAAGGACTGAGACATGGTCCATTGACTAGCTAACATATCATTGATAAATTTCATAAAATTTGCCTCTGGATCTACAGGGACCTTGCCACTGCCCTCTGGTCACTCATATCTGTCTCCTAGCATCCTCTTTGCCTTGCCCTCAGCCTCATGCTCTACCCTTCTCTCTACTTCTCTGTGTGCCTCTTCCTCTTCCTATGAGCTAGGAGGAAAAGGGGGGAAATCAGGCCTATGCCTTCTTTCCTAATGCCTATTGTAAGTGACATATTTGTCACCTACGTGTTCATGGCTCTTTGGGTCTTCTGCTGCACTCATTTCTTTTAGTCACAGGATGGCAGGACTAAAGCTCTTATACCACTGTAATGTTCTTGACTTGGATAGTCTAGGAAACGTTGCTAATGTGTGTGTAGGATCAAAGTTTTATAGCGTATAAATGATCATACAAATAATAAATGTGACAAAGGACTGCAAAGTTTGTATTATGATATCTCTCTGGATTACAAAATGGTTGAATGCGTATGAATAAACTGACAATACTCGACTAGATCAACAGACAAAGGATCTTAGCCGAAATACAAATAAGCAACTGAGGCTGAATAAAATAACAACACTCGGCTAGATCAAAAGACAAAAGGATCTTAGCCAAAATACAAATAAGCAACTAAAAGATAATACCTGGAATATGGGAGCACTGCGGAATCAATGAAGAATGATGGAAGACCTGGATGATCTTCCTGGTGACTAGGGTGTGTCTTTCAACATCAAAATCAACCAACTGATGTCTTCCTCTTGGAATGCACTGAACTATCTCTCCTAATATGCGCCTCTTCTCCTCAATGAAAAGTCATAATCTACATAATGATGAATTAGGTCGTTGACCCTTCCTTTATATCTTTCCAAAACCCTAAATCATGTTGAAACCCTAATTCACTGTTGACTTCCAAAACCCTAAATCATTGTTGAAACCCTAATTCATTGTTGACTTCTATTTTTAGCTCATAATGAATTAAAATCACTTTTAGCCCTTTTTAGCTCAATGTCACTTTCTAAATATAACACCTGTTACTAGAGTGACCTCTAGTAACCCTGTTAACCACTCGTTGGCCCTGGCTATAGTCTAATGGGAAGGTTTAGATCATTAAGCCTCCTCTCTGGAGCTCCTATTTGGATAGGGAGATTACAAAATGTATCAATTGAGTCACACATGTCATAAGTATTCATCATCAAATTATAATATCCAATAACATCAAATAAACCTCAACAAGCTCATGGTTCGTACATTATTATCACATTATATAATAATAAATAAACATATCAACCAAAAAAATTTATAAGATAAATCCAATGAGAATGTATCCATCAACAATACCAGATTGTAGACACATCATGAATGCTCTCAAATAATAATAAAATCATGTAATAATAAATCTAGTCTAAAGAGGAGCATTATAGTTACTCTTGTTCAATGCTTCTTCCAACAGAGACTCAGGACAATGTGTTCCTTGGCAACCGTGTGGCTGAACATGAAGGCTTGACCAACATGAAAATAACTAGCTTCCAAGATGGGAGGAAATCTCTTAGTACAAAGTTGGGATGTACATACTTCACTAATCAATGGAGTGTTATGTTAATATTAAGTATTTATTGTAACCAAAAGTTAAACATCACACGTAGTATTAGTTTTAAACATAGCTTAATGACTGGAATAATATTTATTATAATCAAACAAAAGTTAAAAATCACACGTAATATTAGTATTAAACATAGCTTAATGACTAGAATAGTACTAATATGATAGGTAATGACATTAGATCTTGCGATTTGGGTGTAGTTTACTGGTATGAAGATTAGATTGACCAGAGAATGTAGTGAGAAAAGTGGGGACCTCTTAGTTTTGGACTGATCAATGTGTGGCGGCTTTTCCTGCCTTTCTCTCTGGTTCTAGGTAAACAAATGTTGTGGGAGAAATTATTCGGTAAACCGCTTCTTTGACTGGGACTGGATCAATTCAGGAAAATGCTACTATGGGTGGTGCTACTAGAGAATCAGTTTGATCTCAAACTTAAAATACGCCTGGAACCAGATTTTCCTCTCTTACCTTTGTTCTAGGTACCTTCACCTTTTCATATGGAACTGGTTCCCCTGTAGATAGGGTAGGAACATAAGGGAAGGGGAAATCAAGCAGGGTATTTTCTTTAAATAGATAATAACCTCGAGTAACAATGGAGAGTTTTTATTCGAGAAAAGCCAAGGAAAAGATAGTTGGTCAATGAAGGAAGAAATGCATAATTACATATATAATTCATGACTAGAAGAAAGCGATCAACCTTATGTGTCATCTCATCCTGCCTCTATCCAACTTGTATATATATAATAAGCGCATCCAAAGCACCGGGCATTTCATCGCTAGACATAGTTTATTCATTTTCAATAAAAATGACTAGCTATGAAGCTTAGAGAAATGCGATAATTGATGGGGGTGGAAGAGAAAGGGAATTGTACCCGACCAGGGATGTATGTAAACTCATAAGCTATCAATTGAGTTCACAAGGATAATCACCCTGGTCCTCCAAAAAGTGCCTGGATTGGTTCCTTCCTCTGTCGTGCATGGGAAGCTCTTGAGGAGGGAGTTGTATGAATTGCTAAAACGAACAAAATGGAGGATCGAACCATTATGATTACAAAGAAACGTTGTTGCATTGGTTGGCCAGTCTAGTGGGGCTCAGGATATCTAAATCTGAGCAAGAAAACAAAACATTTTGGTTCGATAAGAGGGTCCTTGCATATATCTATGATTACAAAAAGAAAAAAAGAGCAACAAGATGGATATGGGTGTTGATAGGAAGAACTCAAAGGACCTACTGAGTTAAACCAACTTGCATCTAAGAGGGTTTTTTTCACTTGGAGTTGTGTGCATCTTGCTCTAATATCGACTCAGAACAGATGATGCAGACAACCTCCACTGATTATTTGTTGCCCAAATTTAAATTCCACAAGTTTAGAAAAGTGGAACAAAACAATATTCTCAAGGATTGCTAAATGAAGAATATTTTCCATGGAATACGGGGAGTCTGATCATATGATCAGTGCTTGTTCTAGCCATTGTCAAAGGAAAATTTATTGTTGTTCCTCTACTTACTGAAGGTACTACTATCCTCTGGCGTAGTATTAAACCCTTCCTTTTGTTCTCCTTACCTAGCATATGTACAAACCCTAGTAGAAGATAAGTGAGATTCATTTTAGGTCTCATCAATGGGTCTGAAAGATGAGAAACGAGCAAATAGACGTGAAGTAGCCTAAACAACGCTTAATGAATGCGATATGGCTTTCTTCTCTCATGGGATGAAAGAAAGCAGTTCCTTGACTCCCCTTGAGGGGTTCGGGGTGGAAAGGCACTGAGAACAAAAGCGCAAGAAAGAAGAAGGCACTGACGTCTCTCTCCTAAAATTACTTGTACCTGCAGGCTTACATACAAACAAAAATACAACAAATGAATCTTCTCAAATCCACAAATTCCTCCTAAGATTCCTAACTATTGCTTGAAACAACAATTACATGACAACAAACCCTATCATTTACATAAATAAGAAGGAAATATTCTAGTGTTGCCACATTGCCCCTTCTAGAAGGTTTGGAATTTTAACTTTGATTGGGGGTTGATGCTTCCGCGTCAATTGTCCCAGAATAATAATATAATAGTAGAATTAAGAAATGCATTGTTCATTTTGACCCCATGTAAACTTGTGGTTCTTTACAATTAGTTGAGTAGTTAATGTGTGAAAAAAATATTTTGTAAGGTTTTGTTTTCTACATTTATAATTAATAAATTAAAAATAAGGTTTTTATTAATTTATTTTGCCTAATATGTCATTTTGATATTAAATACTTTATTTTTGATATTATAATTAATTTTATTTTAATGTGAATCTATAATTATTATGCATATACATAAATAAATTATATATTTATTTTCTTTTCAAATTATTTGATATGTAAAGTGATCATGAAATATATAACCAATAATCCATTAAAATAAATATCAAACTTGAAAACATAATAAACTACAATACTATAGTTCATTGACCATTATATTTAATAAATAAATGATAAACAATAATCTATTAAATTGAAAAGAATAATTTTCTGTCTGTTTATAATGAATATGAATAGAAATTTTTTTTTCATTATAAAATAATATTTATTTATTTATTATTATTAAAAAATAAAACTAAAAAAAATTCAAAAAATTAAAATGTTTAAAAAACTCTTTGGAGATTAAAATTTTTATCCCTAATATTATTACATAACATATACTACAATACTGTAATTCATCAACCATTATATTTAATGAATAAATGAATGATAAATATGTGATGAGTAATTTTCTATCTGACTATCATTAATTTGAATAGAAATCTTTTTTTCATTATAAAATAATATTTTTTTAATTTATTATTATTAAAAAATATAACTAAATTTTTTTTAGAAAACTTTTCAAAAAATTAAAATGTTTAAAAAACTCTTTGGAGATTAAAATTTTTATCCCTCTTATTATTACAGTAACATATAACTTGAACAGGCTTCCATGTTGATTACGTTTTGGTTAAATTCTAAATTAATTATTTATATATATATATATATATATATATATATATATATATATATATATATATATATATATATATATATATATATATATATATAATTTACGTTTTAGTTAAATTCTGTATATCTGTTTTAAAATACTACTTATGTGTAAATGGTATATATAGTTATAATATTAAGAAAAATTAGAATGTAATTATTTTAATATTGATCAAAATTTATTTTTAATTCATTTATTTAAATGTAATAATTTATTTTATCACAATTATAAATATACATAAAAGATATGGAAATACTTTAAATCAGAATTCTATTTTTATTTGGATATTAACATTTAAGAATAATAATACAATCAATGAAAAATTCCAATAAATATACATAAAAATATAAATATAATTATAAATATACATAAAAGATATGAAACCAGAATTCTATTTCTATTTGGAAATCAACATTTAGGAATAATATAATTAACGAAGAATTCCAATGATCGAGAGAGGAGGTTAAATTTTAAATATAAAATTTAAAATTTTCTCACTAAATAAGGATTGGAAATTCAAAAGGTGTTATAGAATATGAAACTGAATATGATAGAGATAAATTAAAAAATGATGTTTTTCCAAAGCATTTGATACCAACAAGAGATAAAGATAAATTAAAAAAAATGATGTTTCTAGTATTTGACAGCCAAGAAAAGTTAATTAAGTATAATTTGGATGGTTGTGAGGAATGATTATATCTTTCTTATTGGGCTTTAATTTCCATAATGACAAGAATAAAACTCACGATGAATATGTTGTAATGGCTTCTAATCTATATGTATTGAAAAAATGCTTTAATTCAAAATTGAATAGCAAAGAAAAATATTCTACACTTTAAAATTTTTAATTTGAACCCAAAAATGAAAAACATAAACATTGAATATATATATATATATATCATTTTAGAAAATGCTAATATAGCTTTTTAGGCAACATATTTCAGCATACGCGAATTTTCCTTGTCACGTTCCAAGAAGTCCTTGCAAATTAAAAATTCGATATGTCCTTGTATTACCTTAACATCAGGCTTGAACAGGCTCCCTGTTGATTACTATATTCACTTACTAGATCTGACTCATGTAAAACTTTTCTACTATTCATGATGCGAACTATCACTGCATCAATGACATGTTTTCTATCATTCTCTACACTATCAATAGCTTTCTTCTTCTCTTCTTCTTCAAATGGTGAAAATGGAATTCGAACCCTGTTCGATTTGCTGGTAATATTAGGGTTGACTTCAAAAGTGTCAGTATTAGCTACCATTTTGGTATTTGGTTGTTTGACAAGAATTTTGTACTTCAAACATGTCATTGACATGTCATTGAATGTAGATGTTTGCCAACATCTTCATCTGTCAAATTCAGTTTTGATTTAATCTCTGCATAATTGAGCTTATCGTGGGCATTAAACAATAGCAGTATAATTGCTAGATAAGTTGTTGTTTTTTTTAAGTAAAAAAAGGGTGTTGCCTGCTATATTATATTAATAAAAAGATACAGAAAGATACATCGGTGCCTTAGCCGCCAAGTGTGTCTCCATTTTACCGGAAACCAACACAACTTGGGGCTCATATGTTCCTTCTGGATCCAAAAAAAAGGTTGTTTCGCCATCTGTCCTGCCCAAAGGAAACCACGATAGATGGCCATGCATCGACTTAAGACTGTTTAAGGCATTACAGAGAGCTTTGTTATAAGCCTGGACTTGACTCTGAATAACAAGAGTTAAAGCAAAAGGGAGCCCAAACATAGCGGGAAGTAAAAAAGAAAACCAGACTAAAATTGACTAGACCAAATACTCAATGGCCTGTCGTCCTCATCCTCCTGCCGCGCTGCTCTGGCCTGGATGACAAATGGCTAGGCGCACATTAGGCATTTTTTATTTGTTGGGGCATTGGAGTACACGTCCAGAAGCATATCCAATCGTTGTCCCATTAGGAGGGCTCTATGATCCTGGTCTGCCATTTTTCCTCGTAGTTCAAACACTAGATCCAAGTGTGTTGCATGGAGGAAGGGTGGCGGGGCACCAGGATGTCCATGCACGGTTCAGTTAGGAGTTGGCGCCAAGGTTTCGTCACCCTCGCTCGAAGTGACCCTCGTTTCCCTTGTAGCTGCCTCACCTGGAATAACCTCCTCTGTGTCTGCGCTGCCCACACCCCTATCCATGGTTGCTATGTCTGTATGGTGTACCATTACCACGCAGGTCCCCTGTGAGACCAAACCCATGTAAGGCACTTCCTCGACATAAAACGTTGGGAATTCTTCACAAAGCCCCCCCCCCATGCTGCCTCTTGCCTAAGGTTCCAGGGAAGTCGGAGTGTTTTCCGTGTAAGGCACTTCCTCGACATAACAGGTTGGGAATTCTTCATCAAGCCTCCCCCTCATGCTACTTTTGGATTGAGTTTCAAGTGAAGTTGGAGGACTTTCTTCCTACGTAGTGCCTGTGGGTTGCCAATTATCTGAGAGTGAAAGTTGTTTTGGTGGGGTCTGAGCATGCTCCTCTGTTGCAGAATCAATTGCATAAGCCTGGAGTGAGAGATAGGCTATCTTTTCTCTTCGACGAAGAATGGAGTTGGCCAACGAGAGTGCTCTTTCCAAATGTTGTCTCCTCTAGCATTGAGCAGCGTGGGTGTACCAAACTAACCCCCAATGAGGTTTTCCTCACTCCCTAGGCATCGTGGTGAGGGAGTGGGTATCAAATGCACCAGGGCTTGGAAAAGTTGGAAGGATGCAGAGAAAAGTGCACCAGATCTCACAAACGACAGAAAATTGCAAAGCAAGAATGAGCTGAATGCGACCATGCCTCTTTTCTTTCACAATCTTGTGCGATGGCTGAACGTGGCTTCACAATAAAACTGCCATAGTAAATGCTTGCAGGGTCGGCCCTTTCCCACGAGGGAGAAGTCTCTCACCCGAAGGTCGACTGTAATTCCCTGCTCCCATCGTTAATGTTGAATATATGGGGAATGACCTACCACATTTAATACGAGGCTGGGCGCTATACCAGGTGGCAGTGTTGTGCAACATGTCACCCCATCCGGGGTGCTAGATAAGTTGTTATGATCATCTCTATTTTCCTGTTGTCAAACTTGCCACTGATATTACATGTTCCTAGAGAATATATCCATCTAAGATTACGGTCTTTATTTTCTCTAGAATAATAAGCTTTAAACACTTCAACACTATTCACAATATCTGAAGGAAGATTAGGTTGGGAAAATATAAATGTTGACCAAAATTTAGTGCTCAATACTTTCACTCTGAGTTCTATTTGAAGGTCAATATTTTGACTCTGAACGTAATCCTTAAAGTTAGAACTCCCTTCCTTTGATAACATCAAATTTTTAATCATGCCCTCCATCTTAGATGTAAATCAGCTTCAATTTTACTCCTTTAGCTTTGTTAACATGTTTACCTCTATGCTAAAATCTATACGTTCATCGCTCAATGATCTGGAGGCATTTTACTCCTGTAAACTTCACCAAATACATCTTTATGATCAATATACACAAGCAGTTTCACCACCTTTTCAAGCATATTCTCAACATTAAACTGGCTTAATTTCCCACCACCCTTTCCCTTATTAAGTAGATTATCACAAATTACAGCCAACTTTTCAAGCATATTCTCAAATCACACTGGCTTAATTTTCGACCACCCTTACCCTTATTAAGTAGATTATCACAAATTACAGCCAATATTTCAGCAAATGTGCTTCCTCCAACAACTTTGCCACATATTACCTGAAATGCTTGCTTTAAATGATTACCAAAAATATAGTTATTTTGAAATGCATCATCAACATATTCCATACACCTGTCATGCAGTTCAATAACCTTCCTAACAAAAGCATGTTGCTGCATGCCACCTGCAACGTCTTCTTCTGCCTGCTTTATTATTATTCTTCCTGCTGTGGTTAATTGTTGTATAAAACTATTAGAAATTGTGTCCAAGATATTAGATATTTTACAAAACAGCCAGTACATCCTTGATAGATCGTGTTTCTTGTCCTCTCTAAGCAAGGCATGAAAGCCTGAATGCCCAGTTTTCTACAAGCCGCGTTGCATAATGGGAAATAGTTCATTTCTTACTATTTCTGATAATCTTTCCTTGTTGTTGTAGTGCAAATAATGGGCAATGTTGTCCTCCTCAGGTTTCAGATAGTCTTTGACCATGCGCATATAGTCAGTAAAAGACTCCACTGGAATCCGTAAAGCAGCCTTTCTAGAATAATAGTTTAGAGTATCTTCGAACATGTGTGCTTCAAAATCATTTTTATACAAATCCATTCCATCATCCATTCCATTTTCTAAGGAGTTTGAATAAAAAATTATAGTCACAAGATGTTTCATTTTAGTTTTATTATCCTAAAATTGTAATGTAAATGTGATTTAGGCTCATGATTGGATATGTTGATTTCAAGAGCTCCTATTGATTAATATGACTAAGGGTCGAATTATGTATTTTGAACATTGAAAATGATTAATAAAGGTAATAATGGTAACGATGGGGGCTGCTATGATTCCAAAGGGAGGGGGGAAATAATGATGGGGGCTGCTATGATTCCAAAGGGAGGGGGGCAATAATGATGGGGCTATTATTCATCAAGATAAGAGGCGGTACCCATTGTATTATTTTAGCCATTTTTTTATTAAATTTAAGTAAGAAAGGTTGGTGGGAAAATGAATTCACAAATTTACGACAGCATGGGTTGAGTACAACCACTTTTTGGGAAATGTGAGAGTCAAATTTGTGTGAGAAGAAAAGGAAAAACAAGTGCCTTATTGGGTTAGTCTTACATATTGTCTTTGGGTAGGAAGAGAGGGAATGGGTGCTACGAAAGAGCATTAGCCATGATAGGGAGCTATGGGTCAATCTGCAATACTGCATAGAAAGCCAAATAATATTCACAAAGAACATAAAAAACAACACAGCATATGAGTAAGAAAAATGAACCATTTGTCTTATTTAGTGGAATAGGAAACCTTTATATAGGATAGTTTGAAAATGCAGTGGTTCTGATCAAAAGTGGACCAATTCTATCTAATCAATATCTAGAAAACGTCCCAAACCCTAATAACTATCTTAGTTGACCAACTCCTAGTCCTTAGGACTTGTGTCCAACCTCCCAGGTAGAGATGTGCTCCATCTGGCCTTTGTGGTGAAGTGCACTGCATATGGAAGGAGGTGCACCTTTGTGGTAGTGCCACGTTGGTTTGCCTCGAGATGTGTGCTCTCCTACTTGGGGAGTGTGCCTTCCACCCTCCCTAATTCCTCCCTGTTTATGCCTGGAAGTGTCTCGACTTTCGTGACCAACTAAACAAACTATTGAGACATGGAAGAATGTGATAGCCATTTAGCTTGGGCTAGAGGTTGACCATTGCGACCCACTAGAAAGGAAGTGTGTTGTTGAGTGTGAGTAGGGGTGGTGAGTGTATCCAACACTATGTCGTGAAGGAGAGGTGGTTGGAAATATGGAACCAAGTTAGAGGGGTATGATATGGTGACCTATTTTTACAAGAGGGGAGGATCATAGCATTTGAGACTGTTCACATGTACCATGTCATGAATACCCAACTGTGGTGGAAATTTTTAGCAATAAGCATTGTTTACAACTTGTTGCAGAACTATGTAAGGACCATAATGGAGGGGTTTCAACTTGTGATAATGCTAGGAATGAAAGCATTGGTGCTCCATGTCAAACCAGAGATTTTCACTAGTGGAAACAAAGAGTGTTTTCCTATGCACATCATGAGAGTACTTATAACAATGTTGGGAAGCTTATAAAGCCTCAGAAACTTGAGCATGTTTACAAGACAAGGTTTGCAAAAAGGACAAGGGAAAGGTTTTCTCTTTTTGTTGCGGAGGACTACCAAAAGGTTGGAGTTGTAAAGGAAACTCCTAGGGGGTATTAGTTTGATGCCTAAAGCAAGCTTCGAAAGGGGAAAAGCCAATAGAAACATGAAATCCCCTATTATAATTGTGTTGGACAATGCAAAGGGTGGCATCCCACTATTTAGATTTGGTAAAATGAATGCAAAGGGCATGGACTAGGATATAGTTAACAACTTCGATTTTTCTTTCCATTTGTGGATGGAAAGAAGAGGAGTATTTGAGGTGACACCCTAAGAGAGACAAGATATTTTTACAAAATTAATTGTAGAAACAAGCATGAAGATCGGAAAAAATGTTGGAGGGAAGACCAAAATGAGTGCACACGTGAGTGAAAAAGAGACCTGTAGTTTGAGAAACAACAGTAGTCTTACTGCAAGGGACAAAAATGGCCATTTTGGAGAAGTGACACACAACCACCTGAATTGCATCATGATAATGAAAGGTCACGGGAAGATCAATGATGAACTCCATAGAGATATATTCACAAGGATGGGAGGGAATATGTAAGGGTTGATACAGGCCATACTTGCGGTTGGTTTGCTCATGTTGACTACATAGGGTACAAGCTCGGATAAATTTATCAACTTGGCATTTTAAAGAAGGAGAAAAGAAGTGATGTTGAAGATGTTGAGTAGTTTTGAATGTGCCGAGGTTCCCACCATAAGAGGAGGCATGGACTTCACTAATGAGAACAAGACGATCATTGGTAGTAGGCACACATAGCGTGCCCATATTATAGAACCAACCATCCTAAATTTGGTAGTATAGGAAAGGGGTATGGTTAATGATATTAGGTTGTTGCAAGGCAGTTTAGATGGTACTGAAAAAAGAGTTAGAGGCATACAAAGGCTTCCAATCTTCATAAGAAGCACAACGAGCATACATGATTTGAAGTATGTGAGGAGGGGGGAAACTAGTAAGATTATGCAAGCGATTTGGTGGTCCCTTTATTATATTCGATGACCAAGTGGAACTATTGTAGATAAGTAACCCACTTCAAATGGCATTGTTCTTGGATCTTAGATTGAGAATTCATAAAATTCAAAGGATAATGATCAATATGAAGAATGGTTTCCTTACCCAAGATATAATGGCACAATTGTTTTAAGGCCTGCACCAAGATGAATAATTACTTATCTTTGGGATGGTAGTGTTTTTTGTCTTGAGCCAATGTCTCTGAATGATAAGCAATGGGATGTCCTCCCTATTTACCAACTGCACCAATCACATGTTGAGAGGTGTCAATCTCAATTTCAAAATGTTGATGAATATTTAGTAAACAAAGGACAATTGTTGAACAAGGGGCTTCTTTTAGGCACTGCAACTTCTCCTGAGCAACATGTGTCCAAACAAAAGTGGTATGATTATCAAAATGATGAAGGGGCTTGGCCAACTAAGAGAAGTGAGGAATGAATTTCTTGTAAAAATTGATTCCACCAAGAAAACTTTTAAGAGTCGGCATGGACTAAGGAGATTGTGTTAGAGCCTGAACTTTAGAAGCATCGGGACAAACACCTTCTTGATCAATGAAAAACCCAAAATAAGAGACAAAAGTTTGGTCAAAGGAGGACTTGCGTTCCTTGACTTGAAGGTGATTGGTACGCAACAATTGGAGTACGTTGCGCAAATGTTGTAAGTGTTCCTCCCAAGTCTTTCTAAAGACTAGAATTCCATCCAAATCGATAACCACAATGCGGCCCAATGAAGGAAGAAATATATCATTGATGAGACTATGGAATGTTGCAAGGGAATTGGTGGGGACAAAAGGAATCACCATCCATTCATAGATCCCAAATATCGTTTTAAAAGTTGTTTTCTAAGTGTTGGTGGAAACCATTTTCACTTGGTCATATCTCGCCATCGGATCCATCTTTGCACAATAATTTTCCCCTTTCAGATGATCATGAAAGTATTTAATACGAGGGAGAGGATAACGATTTTTTACAATAATATTGTGGAGAGCATGTTAATCGGTGACTAAATGCCACTCGCCACTCTCCTTTTTGTGAATAATGAAGGAAGCAGAGGCACAAGGAGAGAAGTTGGGTTTGTTATAGCCAACATTGAAAAGTTGTTTGAGTTGGAATTCAATTTCCTTATCCTCATAGGGAGCCAAATGGTACGGAGGGGCATTAGGAAGAGAAACACCAAGAATGAGGTTGATAGAATGCTCAATAGGGAGCGGAAGTGGAAGGCCTTCCGGAGGGGAAAACACATCAAAATATTCAGAGAGAACAACAGACAAATCAGGTGAAATGAACTTGGGTGTCTAATTTGACTTAATAGGATGCAAAATATTGGAAAAATTTCTATTTTCGACACACTAGTTCAGTGGGAGTTAACTGACTAGTTCTATTTTAGATTTTTTGTTTTTACTATCACTATTATGCATGCATGCATTCCTAAGGAAAGATAACTGTTTGATTTTTTTTCTTAATTATGGAATGTTTTCCCTATATATGAGTGCATTTCACTCATTCATTGTATCATATTGATCATGATCTATGTATAAATCATCAACTCATTGGAGCAGTGTGAATATATTTTCTCATTCTTCCATATTGAATCTCTCTTCCTTTTCTTGATAACCTTTGTTTGTGCATGCTCTAGCTAGATCTCATGTGCAGGTTTCCATGAAACACTAACATGGTATCAGAACTATGCTTCTTGGAGCAAGCTAGACAAGCAAAAGAATAAGGAAAATCAAAATTTTGACGAGCTAAATCTATGGTCATAACTTTTCACAGTTATTCCTCCCAAAATATTACGTTTTTGAGGAAATAACAAGCATGGAAAGTAAATCGACCCGGTTTGGAAGTGGGTTTTCAACCGTTTGGCGAGATTATTCACCGTTTGCTAAGAAAGTAGGCTGCAAGATAGTCTCCTGAAACTGATACGAATCGGTGGTCGTACCTTTTAGTAGTGATTGCTCCCAAAATATTAAGTTTTTGAGGAAACGACCTTCTTAGGAAGTAAATCGACCCATTTTGGAAGTGGGTTTCCAATCGTTTAGCGATATTACTCATCGTCTTCTCAGAAAGTAAGTTGCAAGATCATCTCTTGAAACTAATACGAATTTTCACTTAAAGTGCCCTTTCTGTCGTGATTTCTTAATTTTTCACTTGTAGATTGAGAGTAAATTTTTAGGGGTTCTTAGAAATAGTGGGAGAGATGGATAGGACAAATTTTATATAGTCAAACGTGGTGGTAATCCTCACACCATACAATTAATTTGATTGGAAGCCAAGGCAGAATTCCAACTCAGAAGGAAAGGATTGTATAATTTGACGATCGTGACAGAAACATAACCTACATCAATGATTGAGAAGATGAGATGGGTGAACTATAAGGATGAGGCCATAGGATTACTTCTTGAGTTAATCTCCATTGATTTATGGTTTCATGTTGTTGCATGCAAGACTCCAAATGAGATCTGGACCACCTTGGAAGGACTCTTTGGAAAGCAAGATGAGATGTGAGGTCATTAAATTTTTTCATACCTTAGACTATAAAATATACACGATTTTGATTAATATACACCATGGAATACCTTAGACTATAAAAGTTTTGATAATATACATGATTTTTTCATTAAATTTAAATCTTTGTTATTGAGCTTGGGTGAATGTGGTATTGCTAAGTCTACACAAGAAAAACAACTTATTCTAACAATCTTGTCCAGGCTAGGAACAAAATACATTGTATATGTCTCCAATTTCCATTCCGGTAGATGTCCTTTTGGAACAAATTGGAAAATTCCTATGTTGGCTCAGTTCATTGAGTCTCTTACACAAGAGAAGAGAAAACTCATACATATGGGCCTCGTGAAAGATCCCAAAGCACATGCACTCACCATGATAATGGAAAAGGGTCATCCAAACAGAACGAGAAGGAGGGATATTCCACACCTTTAATGATTCTTCAGGCTCCAAAGACTCTTCAAATTCAAGGAACAAGAAAAAGGGAAAGCAATGCACTTACTGCAATAAACTGAATCATGAAGAATCCACATGCATGAAGAAACAGATCGATCTTTTGGCACAAACATTTTAGTAGAACAACCTTGGAAACTTCATTCTAGAGGGAGTCAAGAAGCAAAAGGAAGAAGATATTGCTCCTAAGAAAGGTAATCATCATGCTCCAGTTGTAATTAATTCCTCATCTGATTCATGGATTATAGATTTTGGTGCATCCCATCATATGACAGTGAAAGAGGAATTTTTCTCTTCTTTGAGTCCATGCTCAAGATCCCCTATTCTCATGGGGGATGGTACTCTAGTAGCAGGAGAAGGGAGAGTGGAACTCCATAATGGCATGTTTTAGAATGTTCTACATGTTCCAAATCTTTCTATGAATCTACTCTCAGTTTATCCGATCACATAGAAATGTAAAAAGGTTGAATTTACATCAGATTCAGTTTCAATAATTGACATGCATGACAATTTCATTATTGCAATTGGTGAGGTGGATCACAAGTCAAGGTTCTATAAATTCACTAAGTTTTCTGACGATGACTCATCTTTTCTACTTACACATAAGGAGATTACTTTGCATGCACCTCCAGTGCAACATTCATATACTCTTGTGCTTCCATCAGTTTCAGACATCATAGATGATTCCATACACTCATATTTTGTACATGGAAATAAGCAGGTAGTACAACCAGATAAGAAGCCAACGTCGAAGCTTCAGCAGATGCCCAAGAAGGCACATACCACACTTCAGGAAGAAGGAACCTTCCAGGGAATCCATTGGATTCAAGGAGGACTCGATCTCAACATGAGGATCCTTCTCATGTATTTTCAGCTTCATGACCTATGATACCCATGCATTGCTATATGGTTTAATCAATTGATCCACAAAACTACAATAGGGTTGTGGGAAATCCATTATGGCAAGCAGCCATGCATAAGGAGTATGAATCACTCCTACAAAACCAGACTTGGAATCTGTTTCCACTTCCACCAGAAAGGAATATTTTCAGGTGGAAATGGATCCAAAGGATCAAGAGGTACAAGGCCTGACAAGTTGCCAAAGGACTTCATCAGATCCATAAATATTTCTACATCTTCATGAAGACATTCAGTGAGCTAAAGTTTCATACTTTGTGGGATCATCTTGTAGTGAAGAACACAGTTTCCTAACATCTGCCATTTTCTTCTTTTGATACATTATCTTTTGAGGGGGGGTTTGTTCCCGCGTGGTTTTACCTCTTTCCTCATTTTTATTCAGTGTTCATTAGTTGCATCGTACACGAGTACCTAAAATGTCCTAGTATCTGAGACTCATTTTTTACTCCATAGTGATGTTCAGGGGGGGTGTTGGAGAAATTTCTATTTTCGACACACTATTTCAGTGAGAGTTAACTGACTAGTTATATTTTAGAATTTCTATTTTTACCATCATTATTATGCATGCATGCATTCCTAAGGAAAGCTAACTGCTTGATTTCTTTTCTTAATTATCGAATTTTTTCCCTATATATGAGTGTATTTCAGTCATTCATTGTATC
The DNA here is from genome assembly GCA_009831015.1 of Picea engelmannii. NCBI lineage: Eukaryota > Viridiplantae > Streptophyta > Pinopsida > Pinales > Pinaceae > Picea > Picea engelmannii. The sequence goes on from ML823482.1 coordinate 43,691, forward strand.
ATATTAATCATGATCTATGTATAAATGATCAACTCATTGGAGTAGTGTGAATATATTTTCTCATTCTTGTGTATTGAATCTCTCTTCCTTTTCTTGATAAGATTTGTTTGTGCATGCTTTAGCTAGATCTCTTGTGCATGTTTCCATGAAACACTGACACAAAAAACATAAGGAAATGGATTTATTGAGACTTACTTGGTAGACAACAACTTGTCCAGGGAGAAGAGGAGGATATTTTAAGGATGAAGAGGTAAGACATAAGTTCGACCATCTTGTTTGAGGTGATATTGATGGGTGCGATCATTATAGATGGAATCACATTGTTCCTGGTATGGGATTCCCAAAATAAGATCCACCAAATCTAACAAAGACACATCACAAAGGACAAAATCATGGGAAGGTCCAATGGCAAAGGTGATGGCACAACCTTGTGTGACCATGAGACGAGGTCCTTCCTTATCAACCCACACTAATTAATAAGGAGAGGGATGAAGGGTGGTGGGTAGGTTTAATAGGTTCACCAAATCTTGAGCTACTAAATTCTTCTAGCTTCCATTATCAATAATGAGAGTAGCAAGAGACTGCTTGATTTGGAAATTATGGGTGAAGAGAGGGGAAACTGAGGTAGCATTAGAATCAATAAGCATCAAAAGAAAATAGGGGTATGTAGCCATGGGATTTTCTAAAGAGATTGAATCAAAAGCAGGGGGCACTAAATATGATGAATTGGGAGTATCAAAAAAACGATTTTTGGGAGTAGACGGATTCTATAGGACACAAAAATCTATGGTGTTATGCAAATAAGACTTATGGAATGTGAACCATTTAGTAGACTTACGAGAAGAAGGATACTTTGGAGAGGAGAGTGTGGAGGAGGATTTAGGATGAGACTGAGGGGATTTCAAGTGAGGGGCTATCTTACACTCAACTTCTAGAGTGTTGGAGAAATTCTTATCCAACGAACTACTATAAAAAACATCCACCTGCATGCGTAAGAAAATAAATAAACTGTAATTAAAATTTACTATGAGTACCTCTTTCAAACCATGAATATGAAGCTAGATGGAGAGCCTAGTGAATATTTCAATGTATTGTTGCATGGAATGGCTTGATAATTGACGGAGCTACAACCAATGAGCCAAAATATTCTAACGATAGTTAGGAGGATAAAATATACTGTAGAGCGCTTGATAGAGAGCTTCCCAAGTGCCAATAGGAGTAGAAGATGAGGCTGATTCCTGCAAATATACAATGAGTTGGGTCCCAATGAATAGATTATCTGACCAGTCCTGGGAAATACCTTCCATTTGTAAGCTAACAATTTGAAGCTTCTCCTCATCAGAGATGTTGGGATGAGTGCTGAAGTATGTAGAGATACTTCGAATTTAGGAATACATAATGTCCCCATTGATATTCCCAGAGAACTTATGGATTTTGAAGCGTGCATCCAATCACAAAGGAGTTGGAGTCTGACATTGCTATCTAATTAGATCATGAAGATCCAAAGAAAACTATTAGATAGGGGATGAATTGACATAATAGGCATCATCCTATGAAGTGTCTCTTCTTGGAGACATGATCTTCATAAAATAATGTTGTTCCTATCCAAATATGAAACATAGGCCACTGATATGTAGAGAGGAGGAGGGGAAAAACCCTAACGCACTGCTAGACTACAAATTGAGCAGAGAGGAGGAGGGGGTTTCCCTAGCACACCTATGAAAAACTTGACATAAATGAGAGGAGGAGAGGATTTCCCTAGCGCACCTCTCTAAATATTTCTGAGCTAAGATGAGGAGGGAATTTCCTTAACGCACCTCTGTAAATATTTATGAGCTAAGATGAGGAGGAAATTTCCTTAGCACACCTCTTGGGAGAGAGAGGAGGGAGAAAAGAAACTTTAGCACATCCCTTACCCACAGAAAAAATTTCAACACTAGTGCATCTAGGAGGGGATATGGGTTTTTCTATAACTACCACTTAAGGAGAAGCACCTTAGACTGGTGCTTTGATACAATTTTATCTAAAAACAACAATTCACAGACAAAGATAAAAACAACACAAGATATGAGTAAGAAAAATGAACTATTCACCTTATTTAGTACAATAGGTAGCCTTTCTATAGTATAGGATGAACATATAATGGTTTTGATCAAAAGAGGACCAATTCTAACTAGTAGACAACTAGAAAAGGTCCCAAACCCTAAAAACCATCTTAGCTGACGAGTTTCTGGTCCTTGGGACTTGCTCTCGTCCTCTCAGGTAGAGATGCACTTCATCAAGAATTTGTGGTGAAGTGCATTGCATCTCAAAGGGGGTGCACCTTTGTGGTAGCACCATGCTTGTCTACCTCGAGGTGTGTTCTCTCCTCATTGCAGAGTGTGCCTTCCATCCTTCCCATGAGAACTAATAAATTTGATATTTATTATCGAGGAAATGGCTCAACAACCTTGACAATGATGCCCTAGGCACTCCTAAAGAAACTAAGAGTTCCTGGACTCCCCATATGTGATATTTCCTAGACAACCATGCACTAGATCCCTAGAGGGAAGTGGGAAGTCCTAAAAGACTGTGTGGCAGAGAAGGGGGATCCCATTCCTTGGGTTGTGCAGGTTGAGGGGAAGAGAGCTAGTGTATTGGAACTATTGTTGGAGCAAAACATAGGTTTTAGGCTGCTAAATGTGGAGAGTGGACAACCAAGAGAGATAGACGTCCTTGTGGACTCACGACCTCAACTAGGGGGTGGCATGTTGTTGAGACAAATGGAACAAAAACAACTATGGATGAGAGGAATGTACCTTGTATATAGGCAATTGGTTCACCCATTAAAAAAAAATATTTTGTTATGTTTTATGATGTTAATCCTCTTGTGTATACATTTTTAACCGAATTTTTTGTTTGTTCTGTCGCTTGAGCAATTGCATTCATGTTTTTATATTTGATGTTAATTACATGTGAAAATTATGTGCTTGTTCCCCATGAGAAAGGGAATTGTACCCGACCAGGGATGTACGTAAAATCGTAAGCTATCAATTGGGTTCACAGGGATAATTGTCCTAATCCTCCAAAAAGTGCCCGGGTTGGTTCTTTCCTCTATCGTGTGTGGGAAGCTCTTGAGGAGAGAATAGGATCGGTTTCTAAAATGAACAAAATGGAGGATCAACCCGTTATGATTACGAAAACAGACTGTTTCATTGGTTGGCCAGCCGAGGGCTCGGGATATATAAATTTGAGAAAGAAAAAATAATAGATTGCTTGGATAAGAGGGTCCCTGTATATATCTATGATTAAAAAAAAAAGAGCAACAAGCTCGACATGGGTATTGATAGGAAGAAGTCAAAGGACCTAACTAGCTAACCCAACTTGCATCTAAAAGAGTTGTTATCACTTGCATGATTGGAGTTGTGCGCATCTTGCTCTAATATCAACTCAAAACAGATGAGGCAGACAACGAGCACTGAGTATTTGTTGTCCAAATTTAAATTCCAAAAGTTTAGAAAAGTGGATTTCTAAATGAATAATTTAGAAATGAATAATTTTCCATGGAATACACGGAGTCTAATCATAGGATCAGTGCTTTTTCCATCCATTGTGAAAGTAAAATTTATTGTTGTTCCAAGTCATGTGCTTACTGAAGGTACTACTATCATCTGTCGTAATATAAAACCGTTCCCTTTGTTCTCCTTCCCGAGCATACATACAAGCCCTAGCAGAAGATAGGTCATATGCAGTTTAGGTCTCGTCTATTGGTCTGAAAGGTGAGAAATGGGAAAATAGACATGAAGTAGCCTAAATAGGGCTTAATGAATATGATCTCGCTTTCTTCTCTGATGTGATGAGAGAAAGCAATTCTTTGACTCCCCTTGAGGGGTTGGGGGTGGGAAGGCACTGAGAACAAGAGCGCAAGAAAGAAGAAGCTCGCCTGATTTTCTTATATCTCTTTTTTCTTTAATTATTCCTTCACGATAGAACGGAAGAATTAAAAAGGGGCTTTAATACCTAGATAAAAAAAATTCTTATAAATTTTGATAAATAATTTTAACGGAAAAATGAAAGGCGGATAATCTTTTATTTTTAATGGAAAATTAACAAAAAAAAAATTAAACTCTTTTCGTGTTCACCTTCTGGTTTCGATCTTTGTTCAAACTCATCACCGGACTTCGCAACAACCTCTCCAAAAGTTGATTTTATTATTCTCGATTTTCAATCATTGATCTATATTGATCTACAATCAGATCCTTTTGATTTTCAATCATTGATATACAATCAGATCACCCACAGAAACACAATTACTATACAAAGAATGACAAACAGGTAAAAATATAACAAACATTGATCACACAAAATTTTCATTAAAATCGAGCTCAAAGAGAATTCTATATCTATTTGGATAACAACGTTTAGGAATAATAATACAATCAATGACGAATGTCAATGATTGGGAGAGGAAGTTAAATTTTAAATATAAAAAATTTTCAACAAAAGAAGGGATAGAAGTTAAAAAAGTTTTATAGAATATCAAACTGAATATGATATAGATAAATTAAAAATTGATGTTTTTTCAAAGTATTTGATAATCGAAAAGAGTCAATTAGGTATAGTTTGGATGGTTGTGAGCAATGATATATCCTTTTCATTAGGCTTCAATATTTATAATGACATGAATAAAACTCATAATGAGTATGTTGTAATGTCTTCCAACCTATATGTATTGGAATACTGCCTTTAATTAAAAATTAAAAATTACCTTTTATTCGAAAAATTTCAACCCAAAAATGAAAAGCATAAACATTGAATATATATATATATATATATATATATATATATATATATATATATATATATATATATATATATATATATATGTTTTTCCAAAGCATTTTAGAAAATGCTAATATAGCTTTTTAGGCAACATATTTCAGCATACGTGAATTTTCCTGGTCACGTTTCAAGAAGTCCTTGCAAATTAAAAATTCAATCTATCCTTGTATTACCTTAACATCAGGCTTGAACAAGTTTCCATGTTGATTAATGCATTCACTCACATTGTTTAATATTTTATTAATTTGTTAATACATTATACTTAAGATTTGTGCTCAACCACATAAGCCTAACATATATTTTAAAGGACAAATTTAGATACAATTTGGTGTAATATATATATATATATATATATATTTAACTTG
>ML823482.1:48926-69638 GCA_009831015.1 Picea engelmannii
GTGCTCAACCACATAAGCCTAACATATATTTTAAAGGACAAATTTAGATACAATTTGGTGTAATATATATATATATATATATATATTTAACTTGGGACAACTTAAACATGGGACTTGTGCCCAACCTCCCACGTAGAGATGCACTCCATCTCGCCTTTGTTGTGAAGTGCGTTGCATCTGGAAGGAGGTGCACCTTTGTGGTAGTGCTACATTGGTCTGTCTCAAGATGCGTGCTCTCCTACTTAGGGAGTGTGTCTTCCAGCCTCCTTAATTCCTCTCTGTTTAAGCCTGGAAGTGTCTCGACTTTCATGACCAACTACAGAAACTGTTGTGACATGGAAGAATGTGATAGCCATTTAGCTTGGGTTGGAGGTTGACCATTGCGACCCACTAGAAAGGAAGTGTGTTGTTGAGTGTGAGTAGGGGTTGTGCGTGTATCTAACACTGTGTCTTGAAGGAGAGGTGGTTGGAAAGATGGAACCAACTTAGAGGGGTGCCATATGGTGCCTCTTCTTTCAAGAGGGGAGGATCATAATGTTTGAGACTGTTCGCATGTACCACCTCGTGAATACCCAACTGTGGTGAAAATTTGAGGCAATAAGCATTGTTTTCAACTTGTTGCAAAACTGTGTAAGGAACATAACGGAGGGGGTTCAACTTGTGATAATGCTAGGAATGAAAGTGTTGGTGCTCCATGTGAAACCAGACCTTGTCACCAAGGGAAACAAAGAGTGGTTGCCTTTTCACATCATGACGATACTATAATGATGTTCGGAAGCTTATAAAGACTCAAAAACTTGAGCTTGTTTATGAGCCAAGGTTTCCAAAAAGGAAAAGGCAGAGGTTTTCTCTTTTTGTTGTTGAGGAGTACCAAAAGGTTGGAGTTGTAAAGGAAGCTCGTAGGGGGTAGCAGGTTGATACCTAAAGCAAGCTTCGAAAGGGGAAAATCCAGTAGAAACAAGAAATGAAATATTATAATTGTGTTGGACAATCTAGAGGGTGCCATCCCACTATTTAGATTGGTAAAATGAATGCGAAGGGAATGGACCAGGCTACAGTTAACAACTTCAATTTTTCTATCCATTTGTGGATGGAAAGAAGTGAAGTATTTGAGGTGACACCCCAAGAGAAACGAGAGAGTTTTCCAAAATGTATTGAGGAAACAAGCATCAATATAAGAAAGAATGTTGGAGGGGAGACGAAAATGAGTGCACACATGAGTGAAAAAGAGACCCGCAGTTTGAGCAATGATAGTAGTCTTAGAGCAAGGGAAAAAAATGGCCATTTTGGAGAAGTGACACACAACCACCCAAATGGCATCATGATGAAGAAAGGTCATGGGAATACCAGTGATGAAGTCCATAGAGATAGATTCCCAAGGACGGGAGCAAATATTTAAGGGTTGATACAGGCCATACTTACGGTTGGCTAGCTCATGTTGACTGCATAGGGTACAAGCTCAGATACATTTCTCAACTTGGCGTTGTAAAGCAGGCCAAAAAAAGTGATGTTGAACATGTTGAGTAGTTTTCAATATGTCGAATTTCCCACCATAAGAGGAGGCGTGGGCTACACAAATGAGAACAAGATGATCATTAGTAGTAGGCACATATAGCTTGTCAAGATTATACAACAAACCATCCTAAATGTGGTAGTATAGGAAAGGGGTATGGATATTGAGATTAGGTTATTGCAAGGCAGTCCAGATGGTACTAAAGAAAGGGTTAGAGGCATACAAAGGCTTCCAATCTTCATAAGCAACACAATGGATAGATAAGATTTTAAGTATCTGAGGAGGGGGAAAACTAAGCAGATTAGCCATGTGATTTGGTGGTCCCTTTCTTATATTTGATGACCAAGTGGAACTATTGTAGATAAGCATCCCACTTCAAGTGACATTGTTCTTGGATCTTAGACTGAGAATTAATAAAAGTCAAAGGATTATGATCAGTATGAAGAATGGTCTCCTTACCCAAGATATAGTAGCCACATTAGTTTAAGGCCTGCACCAAGCTATAAAATTCCTTATCTTAGGTATTGTAGTGTTTTTTGGCTTGAGCCAATGTCTCAGAATGATCAACAGTGGGATGTCCTACCTGTTTACAAACTGCACCAATCACATGTTGAGAGGCATCGGTCTCAATTTCAAAAAGTTGTTGAAGATTTCGAAAACATAGGACACATGTTGAACAAAGGGCCTCTTTTAGGCACTGCAACTACTTATGAGCAACAAGTGTCCAAAGAAAAGTGGACTGATTAGCCAAATGATGAAGGGGATTGGTCAAATAAGAGAAGTGAGGAATAAATTTCCTGCAAAAATTGATTCCACCAAGAAAAAATTTAATATTCGGCATGGACTGAGGAGGAGGCCATTATGCTAGAGCCTAAACTTTAGAAGCATCAGGACAAACACCTTCTTGATCGATGAAAAAAGGAAAATAAGGGACAAAATTTTGGTCAAAGGAGGACTTGCATTCCTTGACCTGAAGGTGATTGGTACGCAACAATTGGAGTACATTGCGCACATGTTGTAAGTGTTCCTCCCAAGTCTTTCTAAAGACCAAAATGTCATCCAAATACATCACCACAATACATCCCAATAGAGGACGAAATATATCATTGATGATCCTATGGAATGTTCTAGGGGCATTGGTGGGGATAAAAGGTATCACCATCCATTAATAGAGCCCAAATATGGTTTTAAAAGATGTTTTATAAGTGTTGGTAGAAACCATTCACACGTGGTGACATCCCTCCATTGGATCCATCTTTGTACAATAATTTTCCCCTTTGAGATGATCAAGAAAGTCTTTAATACGAGGGAGAGGATAACAATTTTTTACAATAACGTTGTTGAGAGCATTCTAATCAATGACTAAATTCCACTCGCCACTCTCATTTTGTGAATAATAAAGGAAATAGAGGCACAAGGAGAGTAGTTGGGTTTGTTATGGTCGACATTGAGAAGTTGTTGGAGTTGGCATTCAATTTCCTTAGCCTCATACAGAGCCAAATGGTATGAAGGGGTATTAGGAAGAAAAACACCAAGAATGAGGTCGATACAATGCTCAATAGGACACAGAGGTGGAAGGCCTTTCGAAGGGGAAAACACATCAAAATATTCTGAGAGAACAACAAACAAATAATTTGCAATGGACTCGGGTGTCTAATATATCGCTGAATAGGGTGCAAAAAGCATATGGAAAGGGATTTATTGAGACTTACTTGGCAGATGACAACTTGGCCAGGGAGCAGAGGAGGAGATTTTAGGGATGAAGATGTAAGAACAAAAGTTTGGCCATCTTGTTTGAGGTGATACTGATGGGTGAGGGAATGATAGATGGAATCACATTGTTCCTGGTATGGGATTCCCAAAAGAATATCCAAACAATCCAATAAAGACACATCGAAAAGGACAGAATCATGGAAAGGTCCATTGGCAAAGGTGACGACACAATGTTGTGTGACCATCAGACAAGGTTCTTCCTTATGAACCCACCCTAATTAATAAGTAGAGGGATAAGGGGTGGTGGGTAGGTTTAATAGGTTCACTAAATCTTGAGCTACTAAATTCTTTTATCTTCCATTATCAATAATGAGCATAGCAAGAGACTGCTTGATTTGGCGATTGTGGGTGAAGAGAGGGGAAACTGCAGTAGAATTATAATTAGTAATCATCAAAATAAAATAGGGGTATGTAGCCATGGCATTGTATAAAGAGATTATATCAAAAGGAGGGGGAACTGAAGATGAGGACTCAGGATTATCGAAAAAAATAGTTTTGGGAGTAGATAGATTTTGTAGGACATGACAATCGATGGTGTTATGGAAATAAGACTTATGGAATGTGCACCATTTAGCAAACTTACAGGAAGAGGGAGAATTTGGAGAGGAGGGTGTGGAGGAGGACTTAGGATGAGACTGATGGAATTTCAAGTGAGCAGCTAGCTTACGCTCAATTGCTAGAGTATTGGAGAAAGCCTTATCCAACGAACTACTATAAAAAAGATCCACCTCCATGCGTAAAATGTCAATAAACTAGAACTAAAATTTACTATGAGAACCTCTTCAGAGTCCTAAATACGAAGCTAGATGTGAAGCCTAGTGAATATTTCAATGTATTGCTGCACGGAATGGCTTGAGAATTGACGGAGTTGTGACCAGTGAGCCATAATATTATGACAGTAGTTAGGAGGATACAATATACTACAGAGTGCTTGATAGAGAGCTTCCCAAGTCCCAATAGGAGGAATAGAAGATGAGGCTGATTCCTGCAAATATAAAATGAGTTGGGTCCCAATGACTGCTTTGGGTGGATCTCCACACATGGAAGGGACTTTAATTTGTTCACCAAGTTAATTTGAAGCTCGCAACAAAGTGGTGAAAGTGGTGAACTTATGCGTTTATCAGTTTATTTTCTCATGTATTTTATTAATGCTTTGTGGGAAAAAGGGTCTCATGCATTCTTTTATGATTTTATGAGATGATCATGCATTTAATTATTCTTTATGAGATTTTGAAAAAAACTCATACATTATTATTCTTTTGATGTAAAAATGATTAATACGTGTGAGCGAATTACACTCACTTATTTTTCATTAAGATTGTAATTAAGGAAATTGGTTTTTATGTGAGAAACCACCTCACATCAATTTTCAGATTTTCTCACTATTAGCTTGAGAGAATCAAGAGCATGGTTGAAGATTTTTTGGGTGGTTTTGAGACTTTTCCCATTATGTGCTTGAAGATAGTTTGAGATCCTACATTCATGGATCTTGTTTTTCCTCTTTTGTAATTAGATCCTATTATTGTGGATCTAGGAATTAATGCTCTTTCTTAAGAGGGAGTGAGGAAAAAATATATAATTCCTTATGTGAGCCCTTGGCAGGAGGAGGGTAATGAGGAATTAGTGAGTGGAGTTAAATATCCATAGTGCTACTACTCCTAAGCATTGAGAGACTTATTCATGTAAGGAATTATCCCTCTTGATATTTGGAGAGATATGAGTGTGAGTAGTCTTATTGAATCCTCATTGAAGGAGAAGGAATCTCTTATGTAATCACTTATGATAATGTCCCAACATCGTTGGAAGAAGGAATGAAAGTGATCCGTATTCCAATTGAAGTGGGTCCAGAGACGTAGCCTAAAAGGGATGAACTCCGTTACCAACATCGATTGTCTCTCTCTTGTATTTTCATATCCTTATCCCATTTTGAGTTCATGTGTATTATGTATTATTGTTTAAAATCATGGCTAATCATGGACTCATATTCCCTTTAATCCTTATGCAATTAATTCATCAGAAAATGATTCTCGATTGAAAACTTGTGTAGAGTAAGTACTCATCCATTTTCAGATCATGTGGTATCAGATCTAGGATGAATGCTTTGCAGGATGGGAAAATAAGTGAAGCAAGCATAAAGACTTCAAGAATTAGAAGATATAAATCACAACATTCAATATGAAAACTCAGAGTTGAGGAGACTTTTGAAGGTTGTAGAATAAGAGAAGCAAGATCTTCAAGAGAGATCTTAGCTTCATGGAGAATTCCTCAACGAAATTATTGAAGAATTGCAACTCGAATTGAAAACCAAGGATGAGCTCTTCTCTAAGTTGTGGAATGGTGAACGAATGGAGGACAAAGAGCCTTCTACCGTGGATGCTCAAACTCAAACCGAGGTATATGATGTTTCTTCATGTTCAATTTCTTCTCAGTATGAAACTAACATGGGCATGAAGGTCCTCACGAAGATGGGATACAGAGGACGTGGACTTGGCATTCATGGCCAAGAATTCACTCATCCATTAGAGGTGGTACAAAGACCATGATTTTCAAGTTTGGGGTATGGTCAAGAAGATATTGGAGACTGCTCAAAATTCGTTGAAGCAAGAGCCACTTCAAAAAGCATTTCTACATCATTGGATTCCAAGAGAGGAATCAAATCATCTAGTCCTAGTCCTCGTTAGATCTACAACGAGGATAAGCCTCAAAGGTATAAGGGTCATGTTCAGTCAAATTATTCCGTTGATCTTAAGAAGCATGATACTTGCAATATGGATTCTTGCACTCTCTTCTAATCGTGATGTAGCCAAAAATCACAAGATGAAAACTTGGGTAAAGAAGACGAGCATGTCCACTGGAAGTGTTGCAGAGCAAAGGGAAACTCTTCCACGTCCTCGTGACAAGGAGATTCTATTGAATGCAAAACGAAGGAATTTTTGCAGTTATTGCAACATTAGTGGCCATTGGGAGTGAAGAAAGAGGTTGTGAAAGAACTTATGATCAATGTTCCTACATCAGTTCCTGAAGAAACTCAGTTAGGGGAAGAGGGCACCTTTGATCAGTTGAATAATAAATCCTTCTTTCAACATGTTTGATAATGAAACTATGAATTCACCCATGTCGGGATCTTCAAGGGAGCTTGTACTTGTAAATCTCTGTGGAGGCTATGTCTAATGTCTAAATGCAACAATATTTAGACTATAAAGAAGGCCCCTTTGGGTTGATTCAATCCAGATATCGGCATATTAAAGGGCATTGCACTTACCTTCTGAATTTGATTGATGGTCGATATTGACTATTGTGAATACTTGCCAAGATCGAAGGTAATAATCAATAATAGCGCTCTTGGAGCCTATGCGAGCTTGGTATCTCTGATAACATGCCTATGGGTAGAATACTGGATAGGAATCCATCATTCGATTCTATACAATAGAGAATATCCATGGACAGCTCACCAGTGACCATCGTGTTATTATAGAGTGAAGGACATTGGAATGTTCAGAACTGACTATGTCTGGATAGCCACAGATTGGTTATCATCAGTGTTATAATCTGGTCTACTAGAAGTAGAAAACATGAACTCGCATTAATATAATTAACGAAGAATTTCAATGATCGAGAGAGGAGGTTAAATTTTAATTATAAAATTTAAAATTTTCTCACTAAATAAGGATTGGAAATTCAAAAGGTGTTATAGAATATGAAACTGAATATGATAGAGATAAATTAACAAATGATGTTTTTCCAAAGCATTTGATACCAACAAGAGATAAAGATAAATTTAAAAAATGTTGTTTGTCCAAAGTATTTGATAGCCAAGAAAAGTTAATTAAGTATAACTTGGATGGTTGTGAGGAATGATTGTATCTTTCCCACTGGGATTTAATTTCCATAATGACATAAATAAAGCTCATAATGAATATGTTGTAATGGCTTCTAATCTATATGTATTGAAAAAATGCTTTAATTCAAAATTGAATAGCAAAGAAAAATATTCCACACTTTAAAAAATTTAATTTGAACCCAAAAATGAAAATCATAAACATTGAATATATATATATATATATATATATATATATACAAATCATTTTATAAAATGCTAAGATAGCTTTTTAGGCAACATATTTCAGCATACGCGAATTTTCCTTGTCACGTTCCAAGAAGTCCCTGTTGATCACTGTATTCTTACTAGATCTGAATCATGTAAAACTTTTCTACTATTCATGATGTGAACTATCACTGCATCAATGGCATGTTTTATATCATTCTCTACCCTATCAATAGCTTTCTTCTTATCTTCTTCTTCAAATGGTGAAAATGGAATTCCAATCCAATTCGATTTGATGGTAAAATTAGGGTTGACTTCAAAAGTGTCAGTATTAGCTACCATTTTGGTATTTGGTTGTTTGACAAGAATTTTGTACTTCAAAAATGTCATTGACATGTCATTGAATGTATTCATTTGCCAACATCTTCATCTATCAAATAAAGTTTTCATTTAATCTATAGATAATTGAGCTTATCGTGGTCATTAAACAACAGTAATATAATTGCTAGATAAGTTGTTTTTTTTTTTTAAGTAAAAAAAGTGTGTTGCCTGCTATATTATATTAACTAAAAGATAAAAAAAGATACATCGGTGCCTTAGCCACCAAGTGTGTCTCCATTTTACCAGAAACCATCACAACTTGGGGCTCATATGTTCCTTCTGGATAAAAAACAAAAGATTATTTCACCATCTGTCCTACCCAAAGGAAACTGGGATAGATGGCCATGCATCGACTTAAGACTGTTTAAGGCATTACAAAGAGCTTTGTTATAAGCCTAGAATTGACTCTGAACAACAAAAGTTAAAGAAAAAGGGTGCCCCAACATAGTGGGAAGTAAAAGAGAAAACCAGACTGAAATTGACTAGACCAAATACTCGATGGCCTGTCGTCCTCATCCTCCTGTCGCGCTGCTCTGGCCTGGATGGAAAATGGTTGGGCGCACGTTGGGAATTTTTTATTTGTCGTGGCATTGGAGTACACATCCAAAATCATATCCAATCGTTGTCCCATTAGGAAGTCTCTATGCTCCTAGTCTTCCATTTTTCCTCATAGTTCAAACACTAGATCCAAGTGTGCCGCATGGAGGAAGGGTGGCGGGGCACTAGGATGTCCATGCACATTTTGGCTAGGAGTTGGCGCTGAGGTTTCGTCACCCTCGCCCGGAGTGACCCTTGTTTCCCTTGTAGTTGCCTCGCCTGGAATAAGCGCCTTTGTGTCTACGCTACCCACACCCCTGTCCATGGTTGCCATGTTTGTATGGTGCACCATTACTGCGCAGGTCCCCTGTGAGACAAAACCCATGTAAGGCACTTCATTGACATAACACGTTGGGAATTCTTCACAAAGCCCCCCCCTCATGCTACCTCTTGCCTAAGGTTCTAGGGCAGTCAAAGTGTTTTCCGTGTAAGGCACTTCCTCAACATAACAGGTTGGAAATTCCTCATCAAGCCTCCCCCTCATGCTACTTCTGGCTTGAGTTTCAAGTACAATTGGAGGATTTTTGTCCTGCGTAGTGCCTATGGGTTGCCAATTATCTGAGAGTGAAAGTTGTTCTGGTGGGGTCTGAGCACGCTCCTCCCTCGTAGACTCAATTTCATAAGCTTGGAGTGAGAGACAAGCTTTATGTTCTCTCCGACAAAGAATGGAGTTGGCCAGCGAGAGTGCTCTTTCCAAATGTTGTCTCCTCTGGCATTGAGCAACATGGGTGTACCAAGCCGACCCCCGACGATGTTTTCCTTTCTCCCTAGGCATCATGGTGAGGGAGTGGGTATCAAACGCACCAGGTCTTAGAAAAGTCGGAAGGATGCAGAGAAAAGCGCACCAGAGCTCACAAACGGTAGAAAGTTGCAGAGCAAGAATGAGATGAATACGACCATGCCGCTTCGTTTCACAATATTGTGGGACGACTGAACATGGCTTCACAATAAATATTCCATAGTAAATGCTTGCAGGGCCGACCCTTCCTCGTGAGGGAGAATTAGCTCACCCGAAGGTCGACTGTAATGCCCTGCTCCCATCATTAATATTGAATATATGGGGAACGACCTACCACATTTATTACGAGGATGGGTGCTATACCAAGCAGCGGTGCTGTGCAACGTGTCACCCCATCCGGGGTGCCAGATAAGTTGTTACTATCATCTCTATTTTCCTGTTGTCAAAATTGCCACTGATATTACATGTTCCTAGAGAATATATCCATCTAAGGTTACAGTCTTTATTTTCTCTATAATAATAAGCTTTAAACACTTCAACACTATTCAAAATATCTGAAGGAAGATTAGGTTGGGAAAGTTGAAATGTTGACCAAAATTTACTACTCAATACTTTCACTCTGAGTTCTATTCGAATGTCAATATTTTGACTCTGAACGTAATCCTTAAAGTTAGAACTCCCTTCCTTTGATAACATCAAATATTTATGATCGATATACACAAGCATATTCCCAACATCACACTGGCTTAATTTCCCACCACCCTTTCCCTTATTAAGTAGATTATCACAAATTACAGCCAACTTTTCAAGCATATTCTCAAATCACACTGGCTTAATTTTCCACCACCCTTACCCTTATTAAGTAGATTATCACAAATTACAGCCAATATTTCAGTAAATGTGCTTCCTCCAACATCTTTGCAGGTATTAACTGAAATGATTGCTTTAAATGATTACCAAAAATATAGTTATTTTGAAATGCATCTTCAACATATTCCATACACCTTTCGTGCAGTTCAATAACCTTCCTAACAAAAGAATGTTGTTGCATGCCGCCTCCAGCGTCTTCTTCTACCTGCTTTATTATTATTCTTCCTGTTGTGGTTAATTGTTGTATAAAACTATTAGAAATTGTGTCCAAGATATTAGATATTTTACAAAATAGCCAGTACATCCTTGATAGATCGTGTTTCTTGTCCTCTCTAAGCAAGGCATGAAAGCCTGAATGCCCATTTTCTACAAGCCACGTTCGATAATGGGAAGGTAGTTCATTTCTTACTATTTTTGATAATCTGTCTTTGCTATTGTAGTGCAAATAATGGGCAACACTGTCCTACTCGGGTTTCAAATAGTCTTTGACCATGTCCATATAGTCAGTAAAAGACTCCACTGGAATCCATAAAGCAACCTTTCTAGAATAATAGTTTAGATTATCTTCGAACATGTGTGCTTCAAA
Source organism: Picea engelmannii (assembly GCA_009831015.1). Classification (NCBI taxonomy): domain Eukaryota; kingdom Viridiplantae; phylum Streptophyta; class Pinopsida; order Pinales; family Pinaceae; genus Picea; species Picea engelmannii. The sequence continues at coordinate 59,431 of ML823482.1, forward strand.
ATCATTTTTATACAAATCCATTCCATCGTCCATTCCATTTTCTAAGGAGTTTGAATAAAAAATTATAGTCACAAGATGTTTCATTTTAGTTTTAATCTCCTAAAATTGTAATGTAAATGTGCAAATGTGATTTAGGCTCATGATTGGATATGTTGATTTCAAGAGCTCCTATTGATTAATATGACTAAGGGCCGAATTATGTAATTTGAACATTGCAAATGATTAATAAAGGTAATAATGGTAATGATGGGGGCTGCTATGATTCCAAAGGGAGGGGGGCAATAATGATGGGGGTTGTTATGATTCCAAAGGGAGGGGGGCAATAATGACGGGGGATATTATTCCTCAAGATAAGAGGGGGTACCCATTGTATTAGTTTAGCCATTTTTTTTTTTTAATTTAAGTAAGAAAGGTTGGTGGGAAAATGAATTCACCAATTTACGACAGCATGGGTTGAGTACAACCACTTTTTGGGAAATGTGAGATTCAAATTTGTGTGAGAAGAAAAGGAAAAACAAGTGCCTTATTGGGTTAGTATTACATATTGTCTTTGGGTAGGAAGAGAGGGAATGTGTGCTACGAAAGAGCATTACCCATGAGAGGGAGCTATGGGTCAATCTACAACACTGCATAGAAAGCCAAATAATATTCACAAAGAACATCAAAAACAACACAGGATATGAGTAAGAAAAATGACCCATTCATCTTATTTAGTGGAATAGCAAAACCTTTATATAGGATAGTTTGAAAATGCAGTGGTTCTGATCAAAAGTGGACTAATTCTATCTAATCAATAGCTATAAAAGGTCCCAAACCCTAATAACTATCTTATTCGACCAACTCCTAGTCCTTAGGACTTGTGTCCAAACTCCCAGGTAGAGATGCGCTCCATCTGGCCTTTGTGGTGAAGTGCATTGCATATGGAAGGAGGTGCACCTTTGTGGTAGTGCCACACTGGTCTGCCTCGAGATGTGTGCTCTCCTACTTGGGGAGTGTGCCTGACACCCTCACTATTTCCTCCCTGTTTAAGCCTAGAAGTGCCCCGACTTTCGTGACAAACTAAAGAAACTGTTGAGACATGGAATAATGTGATATCCATTTAGCTTGGGCTAGACGTTGACCATTGCGACCCACTAGAAAGGAAATGTGTTGTTGAGTGTGAGTAGGGGTGGTGCGTGTATCCAACACTATGTCGTGAAGGAGAGGTGGTTGGAAATATGGAACCAACTCAGAGGGGTGCGATATGGTGACCTATTTTTCGAAGAGGGGAGGATCATAGCATTTGAGACTATTCACTTGTACCATGTCATGAATACCCAACTGTGGTGGAAATTTGAGGCAATAAGCATTGTTTACAACTTGTTGCAAAACTGTGTAAGGACCATAACGGAGGGGTTTCAACTTTTGATAATGCTAGGAATGAAAGCGTTGGTGCTCCATGTGAAACCAGAGCTTTTCACTAGTGGAAAAAAAGAGTGTTTTCCTATGCACATCATGACAGTACTTATAACAATGTTGGGAAGCTTATAAAGCCTCAGAATCTTAAGCATGTTTACGAGACAAGGTTTGCAAAAAGGACAAGGGAAAGGTTTTCTCTTTTTGTTGCAGAGGACTACCAAAAGGTTGGAGTTGTAAAGGAAACTCCTAGGGGGTATTAGTTTGATGCCTAAAGAAAGCTTCGAAAGGGGAAAAGCCAATAGAAACATGAAATTCCCTATTATAACTGTGTTGGACAATGCAAAGGGTGGCATCCCACTATTTAGATTTGGTAAAATGAATGCAGAGGGCATGGACTAGGATATAGTTAACAACTTCGATTTTTCTTTCCATTTGTGGATGGAAAGAAGTGGAGTATTTGAGGTGACACCCCAAGAGAGACAAGATATTTTTCCAAAATTTATTGAGGAAACAAGCATGAAGATTGGAAAAAATGTTGGAGGGAAGACCAAAATGAGTGCACACATGAGTGAAAAAGAGACCCGCAGTTTGAGAAACAACAGTAGTCTTACTGCAAGGGACAAAAATGGCCATTTTGGAGAAGCGACACACAACAACCTGAATTGCATCATGATGATGAAAGTTCATGGGAAGATCGATGATGAAGTCCATAGAGATAGATTCATAAGGATGGGAGGGAATATGTAAGGGTTGATACATGCCATACTTGTGGTTGGTTGGCTCATGTTGACTACATAGGGTACAAGATCGGATAAATTTATCAACTTGGCATTTTAAAGAAGGAGAAAATAAGTGATGTTGAAGATGTTGAGTAGTTTTGAATGTGCCGAGGTTCCCACCATAAGAGGAGACATGTACTTCACTAATGAGAACAAGACGATCATTGGTAGTAGGCACACATAACTTGTCCATATTATACAACCAACCATCTTAAATGTGGTAGTATAGGAAAGGGGTATGGTTAATGATATTAGGTTGTTGCAAGGCAGTTCAGATGGTACTGAAAAAAGGGTTAGAGGCATACAAAGGCTTCCAATCTTCATAAGAAGCACAACGAGCATACATGATTTGAAGTATGTGAGGAGGGCGGAAACTAATAAGATTATGCATGCAATTTGGTGGTCCCTTTATTATATTCAATGACCAAGTGGAACTATTATAGATAAGTAACCCACTTCAAGTGGCATTGTTACTGGATCTTAGATTGAGAATTAATAAAATTCAAAGGATGATGATCAATATGAAGAATGGTTTGCTTACCCAAGATATAATGGCACAATTGTTTTAAGGTCTGCACCAAGCTGAATAATTACTTATCTTTTGGATGGGAGTGTTTTTTGTCTTGAGCCAATGTCTCTGAATGATAAGCAATGGGATGTCCTCCCTATTTACCAACTGCACCAATCACATGTTGAGAGGTGTCAATCTCAATTTCAAAATGTTGATGAATATTTAGTAAACAAAGGACACGTGTTGAACAAGGGGATTCTTTTAGGCACTGCAACTGCTCCTAAGCAAGATCTGTCCAAAGAAAAGTGGTCTGATTATCAAAATGATGAAGGGGCTTGGTCAACTGAGACAAGTGAGGAATGAATTTCCTATAAAAATTGATTCCACCAAGAAAAATTTTAAGAGTCGGCATGGACTAAGGAGCAAGCCATTGTGTTAGAGCCTGACCTGTAGAAGCATCAGGAAAAACACCTTCTTGATCGATGAAAAACCCAAAATAAGAGACAAAAGTCTGGTCAAAGGAGGACTTGCGTTCCTTGACCTGAAGGTGATTGGTATGCAACAATTGGAGTACATTGTGCAAATGTTGTAAGTGTTCCTCCCAAGTCTTTCTAAAGACCATAATTCCATCCAAATAGATAACCACAATGCGACCCAACGAAGGAAGAAATATATCATTGATGAGACTATGGAATGTTGCAGGGGCATTGGTGGGAACAAGAGGAATCACCATCCATTCATAGATCCCAAATATGGTTTTAAAATTCGTTTTCTAAGTGTTGGTGGAAACCATTTTCACTTGGTGATATCTCGCCATCGGATCCATATTTGCACAATAATTTTCCCCTTTCATATGATCAATAAAGTATTTAATACGAGGGAGAGGATAACAATTTTTTACAATAATATTGTGGAGAGCATGTTAATCTGTGACTAAATGCCACTCGCCACTCTCCTTTTTCTGAATAATGAAGGAAGCAGAGGCACAAGGAGAGAAGTTGGGTTTGTTATGGCCGACATTGAAAAGTTGTTGGAGTTGGAATTCGATTCCGTTATCCTCATAGGGGACCAAATGGTACGGAGGGGCATTAGGAAGAGAAACACCAAGAATGAGGTTGACAGAATGCTCAATATGGAGAGGAAGTGGAAGGCCTTCAGGAGGGGAAAACACATCAAAATATTCAGAGAGAAAAACAGACAAATTAGGTGAAATGAACTTGGGTGTCTAATCTGACTTAATAGGGTGCAAAATGTTGGACAAATTTCTATTTTTGACACACTAGTTCAGTGGGAGTTAACTAACTAGTTCTATTTTAGACTTTCTGTTTTTACTATCACTATTATGCATGCATGCATTCCTAAGGAAAGATAACTATTTGATTTTTTTTCTTAATTATGGAATGTTTTCCCTATATATGAGTTTATTTCACTCATTCATTGTATCATATTGATCATGATCTATGTATAAATCATCAACTCATTGGAGCAGTGTGAATATATATTCTCATTCTTCCATATTAAATCTCTCTTCCTTTTCTTGATAACCTTTGTTTTTGCATGCTCTAGCTAGATCTCATGTGTAGGTTTCCATGAAACACTGACATGGTATTAGAACTATGCTTCTTGGAGCAAGCTAGACAAGCAAAAGAATAAGGAAAATCAAAGTTTTGACGAGCTAAATCCATGGTCATAACTTTCCACAGTTATTCCTCCCAAAATATTACGTTTTTGAGGAAACAACAAGCATGGAAAGTAAATCGACCCCGTTTGGATGTGGGTTTTCAACCTTTTGGCGAGATTATTCACCATTTTCTAAGAAAGTAAGCCGCAAGATAGTCTCTTGAAACTGATATGAATCTGTGGTCGTACATTTTAGTAGTGCTTGCTCCCAAAATATTAAGTTTTTGAGGAAACGACTCACATCGGAAGTAAATTGACCCATTTTGGAAGTGGGTTTTCAACTGTTTAGCGATATTACTCACCGTTTCCTCAAAAAGTAAGTTGCAAGATCATCTCTTGAAACTAATACGAATTTTCACTTAAAGTGCCCTTTCTGTCATGATTTCTTAACTTTTCACTTGTAGATTGAGAGTAAATTTTTAGGGGTTCTTAGAAATAGTGGGAGATATGGATAGGACAAATTTTATACAGTCAAACATGGTGGTAATCCTCACACCATACAATTATTTTGATTGGAAGCCCAAGGCAGAATTCCAACTGAAAAGGAAAGGATTGTATAGTTTGACAATGGTGACAGAAACATAACCTACATAAATGATTGAGAAGATGAGATGGGTGAACTGTAAGGATGAGGCCATAGGATTACTTCTTGAGTTAATCTCCACTGATTTATGGTTTCATGTTGCTTCATGCAAGACTCCAAACGAGATCTAGACCACCTTGGAAGGACTATTTGGGAAGCAATATGAGATGCGATGTCATATGTTTGAGGTAGAGTTGAATACCTTAGACTCTAAAAGTTTTGATAATATACACGATTTTTCACTAAATTTAAATATTTGTTATTGAGCTTGGGTGAATGTGGAATTGCTAAGTCTACACAAGAAAAACAACTTATTCTAACAATCTTGTCCAGGCTAGGAACAAAATACGTTGTATATGTCTCCAATTTCCATTCTGGCAGATGTCTTTTTGGAACAAATTGGAAAATTCCTACGTTGGCCCAGTTCATTGAGTCTCTTACACAAGAGAAGAGAAAACTCATACATATGGGCCTCGTGAAAGATCCCAAAGAACATGCACTCACCATGATAATGGAAAAGGGTCATCCAAATAGAACGAGAAGGAGGGATATTCCAAACCCTTTAATGATTCTTCAGGTTCCAAAGACTCTTCAGATTCCAAGAACAAGAAAAAGGGAAAGCAATGCACTTACTGCAATAAACTGAATCATGAAGAATCCACATGCATGAAAAAATAGATCGATCTTATGGAACAAACATTTTAGTAGAACAACCTTGGAAACTTCATTCTAGAGGGAGTCAAGAAGGATAAGGAAGAAGATATTTCTCCAAAGAAAGGTAATCATCATGCTCTGGTTGCAATTAATTCCTCATCTGATTCATGGATTATAGATTTTGGTGCCTCCCATCATATGACAGCGAAAGAGGAATTTTTCTCTGCTTTCAGTCCATGCTCAAGACCTCTTATTCTCATGGGGGATGGTACTCCAGTAGCAGAAGGGAGAGCGGAACTCCATAATGGCATGTTTGAGAATGTTCTACATGTTCCAAAGCTTTCTATGAATCTACTATCAGTTTATCCGATCACTTAGAAATGTAAAGGTTGAATTTACATCAGATTCAATTTCAATAATTGACATGCATGACAATTCCATTATTGCAATTGGTGAGGTGGATTACTTAGCATGCACCTCCAGTGCAACATTCATATACTCTTGTGCTTCCATCAGTTTCAAACATCATAGATGATTCCATACACTTAAATTTTGTACATGGAAATAAGAAGGTAGTACAACCAGATAAGATGCCAGTGCTGAAGCTTCAACAGATGCCTAAGAAGGCACATACCACACTTCAGGAAGAAGGAACCTTGCAGGGAATCCATTGGATTCGAGGAGGACTCGATCTCAACATGAGGAGCCTTGTCATGTATTTTCAGCTTCAAGACCTGTGATGCCCATGCATTGCTATATGGTTTAATCTACTGATCCACAAAACTACAATAGGGTTGTGGGAAATCCATTTTGGCAAGCAGCCATGCATAAGGAGTATGACTCACTCCTACCAAACCAGACTTGGAATCTGTTTCCACTTCCACCAGAAAGGAATATTTTCAGGTGGAGATGGATCCAAAGGATCAAGAGGTACAAGGCCCGACAGGTTGCCAAAGGACTTCATCAATTCCATAAATATTTCTACATCTTCACGAAGACATTCAGTGAGCCGAAGTTTCATACTTTGTGGGATCATCTTGCAGTGAAGAACACAATTGCCTAACAACTGCCATTTTCTTCTTTTGATACATTATCTTTTGAGGGGGGGTTTGTTCCCACATGGTTTTCACTCTTTCCTCATTTTTATTCAGTGTTCATTAGTTGCATCATACATGAGTACCTAAAATGTCCTAGTATCTGAGACTCATTTTTTACTCCATAGTGATGTTCAGGAGGGGTGTTGGAGAAATTTCTATTTTCGACACACTATTTCAGTGAGAGTTAACTGACTAGTTCTATTTTAAAATTTCTATTTTTACCATCACTATTATGCATGCATGCATTCCTAACGAAAAATATTTGCTTGATTTCTTTTCATAATTATGGAATTTTCCCCCTATATATGAATGTATTTCACTCATTCATTGTATCATATTAATCATGATCTATGTATAAATGATCAACTCATTGGAGTAGTGTGAATATATTTTCTCATTCTTGTGTATTGAATCTCTCTTCCTTTTCTTGATAAGATTTGTTTGTGCATGCTTTAGCTAGATCTCTTGTGCATGTTTCCATGAAACACTGACACAAAAAACATAAGGAAATGGATTTATTGAGACTTACTTGGTAGACAACAACTTGTCCAGGGAGCAGAGAAGGATATTTTAGGGATGAAGAGGTAAGACATAAGTTCAACCATCTTGTTTGAGGTGATATTGATGGATGCGATCATTATATATGGAATCACGTTGTTGCTGGTATGGGATTCCCAAAATAAGATCCACAAAATCCAACACAGACACATCACAAAGGACAAAATCATGGAAAGGTCCAATGGCAAAGGTGATGGCACAACCTTGTGTGACCATGAGACAAGGTCCTTCGTTATCAACCCACACTAATTAATAAGGAGAGGGATGAAGGGTGGTGGGTAGGTTTAATAGGTTCACCAAATCTTGAGCTACTAAATTCTTCTAGCTTCCATTATCAATAATGAGTGTAGCAAGAGACTGCTTGATTTGGAAATTATGGGTGAAGAGAGGGGAAACTGAGGTAGCATTAGAATCAATAAGCATCAAAAGAAAATAGGGGTATGTAGCCATGGGATTTTCTAAAGAGATTGGATCAAAAGGAGGGGGCACTAAAGATGATGAATTGGGAGTATCGAAAAAAAGATTTTTGGGAGTAGACGGATTATGTAGGACACAAAAATCGATCGTGTTATGCAAATAAGACTTATGGAATGTGAACCATTTAGCAGACTTACGAGAAGAGGGATACTTTGGACAGGAGAGTGTGGAGGAGGATTTAGGATGAGACTGAGGGGATTTCAAGCAAGGGGCTATCTTACGCTCAACTGCTAGAGTGTTGGAGAAATCCTTATCCAGCGAACTACTATAAAAAAGATCCACCTCCATGCGTAAAAAAAAAAAAAAATTGTAATTAAAATTTACTATGAGTACCTCTTTCGAACCATGAATATGAAGCTACATGGAGAGCCTAGTTAATATTTCAATGTATTGTTGCATGAAATGGATTGATAATTGACGGAGCTACAACCAGTGAGCCAAAATATTCTGACGATAGTTAGGAGGATAAAATGTACCGTAGAGCACTTGATAGAGAGCTTCCCAAGTGCCAATAGGAGTAGAAGATGAGGTCGATTCCTGCAAATATACAATGAGTTGGGTCCCAATGAGTAGATTATCTGACCAGTCCTGGGAAATGCTTTCCATTTGTAAGCTAACAATTTGAAGCTTCTCTTCATCAGAGATGTTGGGATGAGTGTTGAAGTTTGTAGAGATACTTCGAATTCAGGAATACACAATGTCCTCATTGATATTCCCAGAGAATTTATGGATTTTGAAGCGTGCATCCAGTCGCAAAGGAGTTGGAGTTTGACATTGCTATCTAATTAGATTATGAAGATCCAAAGAAAACTAGTAGATAGGGGAAGAGTTAACATAAGAGGCATCATCCTATGAAGTGTCTCTTCTTGGAGTCATGATATTCATAAAATAATGTTGTTCCTATCCAGATATGAAACATAGGCCACTGATATGTAGAGAGGAGGAGGGGAAAAACCCTAACGCACCTCTAGACTCCAAATTGAGCAGAGAAGAGGAGGGGGTTTCCCTAGCGCACCTATGAAAAACTTGACATAAATGAGAGGAGGAGGGGATTTCCCTCGCGCATCTTTGTAAATATTTATGAGCTAAGACGAGGAGGGAAATTCCTTAGTGCACCTCTGTAAATATTTCTGAGCTAAGACGAGGAGGGAATTTTCTTAGCGCACCTCTTGGGAGAGAGAGGAGGAAGAAAAGAAACCTTAGCACATCCCTTACCCACAGAAAAAATTTCAACCCTAGTGCATCTAGGAGGGGATATGGGTTTTTCTATAACTACCACCGAAATCTATGACTAGTGGAGGAGAAGCACCTTAGGCTGGTGCTTTGATACAATTTTATCTAAAAACAACAATTCATAGACAAAGATAAAAACAACACAAGATATGAGTAAGAAAAATGAACTATTCACCTTATTTAGTACAATCGGTAGCCTTTCTATAGGATAGGATGAACACATAATGGTTTTGATCAAAAGAGGACCAATTCTAACTAGTCGACAACTAGAAAAGGTCCCAAACCATAAAAACCATCTTAGCTGACCAGTTCTTGGTCCTTGGGACTTGTTCTCGTCCTCTCAGGTAGAGATGCACTTCATCAAGACTTTGTGGTGAATTTCATTGCATCTCAAAGGGTGTTCACCTTTGTGGTAGCACCATGCTTGTCTACCTTGAGGTGTGTGCTCTCCTCATTGCAGAGTGTGCCTTCCATCCTTCCCATGAGAACTAATAAATTTGATATTTATTATCAAGGAAATGGCTTAGCAACCTTGACAATGATGCCCTAAGAACTCCTAAAGAAACTAAGAGTTCTTGGACTCCCCACATGTGATATTTCCTAGACAACCATGCACTAGATCCCTAGAGGGAAGTGGGAAGTCCTAAAAGACTGTGTGGCAGAGAAGGGGGATCCCATTCCCTGGGTTGTATAGGTTGAGGGGAAGAGAGCTAGTGTATTGGAACTATTGTTGGAGCAAAACGTAGATTTTAGGCTGCTAAATGTGGAGAGTGGACAACCAAGAGAGATAGACCTCCTTGTGGACTCATGACCTCAACTCGGGGGTGGCATGTTGTTGAGAAAAATGGAACAAAAACACCTATGGATGAGAGGAATGTACCTTGTATATAGGCAATTGGTTCACCCATTAAAATAAAATATTTTGTTATGTTTTATGATGTTAATTCTCTTGTGTATACATTTTTAACCGAATTTTTTGTTTGTTCTATTGCTTGAACAATTGCATTCATGTTTTTATATTTGATGTTAATTACATGTGAAAATCATGTGCTTGTTCCCCGTGTTTAATTTTGTTTGCATAGGGCATATTAATTTTTTTTAATAGGTTTGGGTATTTTACAATAACCCAATCATGGGTTAGAAGGATGTCATTCAACTAGAATTTTAGTATTGGAATACAAAATATGATCATAAAGATTCCTCATGACATAACAACCTCCTCAAATAAAATTTGGAGA
>ML823483.1:0-69638 GCA_009831015.1 Picea engelmannii
TGATAGTCCTCAGTTACATGTTCAAGACTATAACAATAGGCACAGAGTACGCGTGGTTTGATGCAAAATCGTGAGACATGATCAATCTCATTGCAATTAAAACATGTGGGGGGTATACCGCCTCCTCTACCATATTTGTAGTCAAGATCGCACCCATATCCTCCTCGAGGTCCTCCTTGGTATCTTCCTCTATATGTTCCCTCGTGCTAACTACCTTTCTACTCCTCTTGTACCTAGAATGCATCGTAGGTGTTATCTTGCATTAACTAGAGGGAGAGGTAGTTTTTGACATCATGGTCGATAGACTTACATAACTCACAAAATGGAGTGTGAGTCATTTTATGGTATTTCTTCAATGTGGGACATTGGGGTTGCACATGGCCCCATTGTCTACATATCTCACAACATTCTAATTGTCCATATGGAAATGGACTTGGTGCACCTTTCACCACATAATTTGGAAGGATCAATCACTCGTTTCAACAATTCCCCTAAGAATGACATGTAGTACACCATATGTGCTTGTGCGTGACTTTAGTATTGTCCATATCTTGTAGTTGTATCATTAGGTTGGCCAATTGCAATTGAACTTGCACCAACCCAACCGATGTCTCTGTGCCTCCAAGTGTAGCTTCCAAGTGCATTGTGATTTCAACTACCTCTACATGAGTCATCACCTAATTTTGTTGGGTGAGAGGGACTCAGATATGGGGGAGTAAACCCTAAATGAACCATTCTCTATGCTACATGTCCTAGATTGACGCTTATCCAACAATATTTTAAACTGTTGGGCATGGTCCCAAATGGTTTCTCCTTCCTTATGCTTGATCTCCTTGATTTCAGTAATGCATTGGGATTCTGAATTAGTCTTCTGAAACTCCCTAAGTAGATCCTACTTAATCCTGTCCAAGGACCTTGCCTATCTTGTTGGCACAGTATCCTTTCATTTCATGTACCACGTTAGAGATCTGTCCCTAAACATGGTTTCTATTTACGCGATCTTAGTTGTGTCATTTGTAACACTCTTTATAGACTAGATTTCTTCATAGGTGAACTAGTGTTTCTCTGCATCATCCTTACCCGTTTCATGGAACACGGGAAGCCTCAATGTACTGTATTAATTTTACATCTTCAAACTTGAGCTAATTCCTTTTATTTGACTATTATTGGTTGGGTTTTTCCACACCACAATTGCTTCAGGTAATGTATTGTTGACATCACCTTCTTCTTCATTTATCTTGTCACTTCTCTCTTCTTCTTCTCTTTCTTCAACTCCAATCTCCTCACTATCGACTATGTTTTCTTCTTGATTAAAAATTACCAAGGAGGGTGGTACAAAGGGGGGGTAATTCCATCTTCTTATAAAAATTCTCGCGAGGTGACCTAGAGAGCTATTTACTTGCATTCATGCAAGACCATCTACTACTCTCAATTCACCTCCCCCACCACTGGGGGAGCCTTTGTCTTCCTTTTATTATCTCCAAACTATGTGCCCCGTCTTCTAATCCTATCTACGCACCGCCACTATGCGCATTATCTTCCTGTCCTATCCACACACTACCACCATGCATGTTAAACTCCCTTCCTATCAGTTCACTACCACTATGTTGAGTGTTAACTTCTCTTCCGATTGGTGCATCATTGTATTGTAATTTGACACCTTCTCTTCATGTCAATGCATCACCACATGGTGCTTCATCCTCCTCACATGAATACACACTACAACTTTTCACATCCTCTACCAACCCTATCGACACTCCACAAATATATGCCCATGCACCACAATTATGTGTTCTCTTCTCTTTCAAAGTTGTGGCATACTACAACAACCAAAGGGTATAGGCTTCGTCACCTAGGCCCTCACTACCAGTATTGTCACTACCGGTATCTTCGATGCCAAGACTCTGAGCATGTTTTTCCTCATCTGTGCACAAATCTGGCATAACATCCTCTCCCACACCACTACTTGGTGTGATTTTTCTCTTCATCTTAGGCTCAAAACTTCGTCACGCACCCTTGGCTAACTCTCCTCTACTCTTCTATTGATCCGAATTATTTTCGGCACGAAATGAGAGCATAGATATAATAAATAAATGTACAAATATATCTCGGATATCCAATAATATAACATAAATATATCAGAGATGCAACCATAAACACAAAGATACAGTAATACATAATTTCTATTAATGAGCAAAATGTACAAAACTGTAGAAATACAAAGTGAAAGACTCGCTAGAATCGTGGCAACTTATCTCTGAAAATAGATGTGATGGATACTCTCATTCACGAGAAGATGGTGGATTACAATGAGTCTCTAAAGCCCTTTTTAACATAAAGAAAATAAAAAACCCTAACCCCGGAAGATGAAAAGCCAACAGTTTTGTGGACCCCGTTTTGGGTAGTTTGGTGTATCAACTTCCTGGGGGCGTAACTTTGGCATACAATCCATGTTTGGGGTGCACGATAGCTCGTTGTAAAGGTATTTTTGAGGATATTCATTTTAATGGTATTCGATCTATGTTTGGGGCACACGATAGCTCATTGTAAAGGTATTCGATCCCAAAAAAACTACATTTAGGCCCTCAAAATGGCCCTGGAAGTTTAGGAATCGAAAAACTGCTAAAAATAGTAAATCGCCAAAAGACTATTTTGAACCAGTTGGAATAGGTGGGTGGCCACTGATATCCACCTGGATCAATCCTCCCTCCTTAGGAAGAAATGGCCTCCATTGCGTTGAGTTACCAGGGGAGAGAGAAAATCATTTGTTGAATCTACATCTTGATGAGTTGCTTGCCTTTTTAGAGAACTTGTGTTTCTTAGCTTGTTGAAGGTTGTCATGAACCTGTGGCTGGAAGGGTTGGACTTTTTTAACGAGTCTGGCTACATGAGATGACTATGTGCAGAATAAATCCTTGTGTTTTGCTTCAATATCGTCGACCTGCTTCTGGTGGACAAAAGGTGCTTGGATTGAGGCTGCAGTGGTTGCAGTGTTGTTTTGTTCACCTTTTGAACAGACTGTGAATAAGCTAAATTTTTTAGTATGAGATACTACCTTGCGACACTATTTAGGTGGGACAATAGTTGGAACTACCTCTGGTATTCTGTAGAGATGACCCCTCAGAGTAACAATGACACTACGGGGTCGAGACTCATAAAAATCATGGCACTTCCACATATATGGTTGGCCCAAGAGAACATCACAGACATCCAATAGGGAAACATCACATAATACCTCATCCTTGAAGGGTTAGATGTCGTATGAAAATATATACTATTGGCTGACACGAAGATCTTTTCCATTGCGAAGCGACCTAATGTTGTATGGCTACAGGTGTGGTTTTGTCGACAATCCCAACTATTTGACGACCTCTGCTGAGATGGGGTTCTTCTGGATTCTGCTATCAACAATAAAATGTAGTGGGGTCCCCTTCACCTACATCTGTGAATGAAAAAGGCATTCCCTCTCTTCAGGATCTGTTGGTTCTTTTGGTTTCATTGTTGTGGTCATGACAATAGTAGTGGGGTCTGCATCAATGATATGTCTTATGTCAGTATTTTCTGAATCAGGGTTCGTCTCCTTGTATTTGATCTCGACCACTAATAATTGTTTCGAGTGACATTCATCAGTATTGTTCCAGGGGATTTTGTGGAAATCGCACCATTTTCCAGTGTCCTTGTTCATATTTTCATGTGGCTTGGAATGGTTTTTTGAAGGCTGGTTGTTAGGGTCATCTTTACCATACTTTGGTTGTTGCGTATTTGCAGAACCAAACTCCCGTTTGTTCTGGTGCTTAAATTTATGCTCGATTTTAACAGCATATCGATAAGCAACATTGAGTGATGAGATGTCCAGAAAATCCATTTCAACTTGGATGTATCTGTGTAGATCCCCACGGTATTTTAGAACCAAATTTCGCTCAGATTCTTTGATACCCAGCTCGGTGCGCAAGGTATGAAATGTATTGGTGAACTCTGGAACTACTTGGCCCCTCTCTTGACGCAGTATGCTATATCTCATTTACTGATTTTCATAGTTTCCAACAGGGTAATATTGTTCCTTGACTGCATCCATAAAAGAATCCCAAGTGGCTCGGCCCCATATATTCCAAACTCCTCTGTGGAATTTTTCTCCGAGTAATTTTCCCACCAATTTTTGACATGGGGGAGAGACTTAAGGAATGTGAAGGTGATCTTTTCCCCATCGGAAAAATTGTGAACAGAGAAATATCCTTCTAGCATATTTAACCATTTGTCTAGGGCATCTGCATCTATCTGACATTCAAATATGGGAATATCAAAATTAACATGTACCTTGAAAGGAGAGGTTCTTCCAAAGTGGCCCTTGATGAAGATGTGTCTGCTTCTATCAGCAGGTGTTGAAGGATGTGGGAAAAATTCTCCATCATTTTGCCCCTCTATCGTGTGAGAGATTGCTCAAGAAATAGATTAATAGAATCTTCTACTCCATCATTTTTATTTTCTTCCACCATGGAGGGTTTCTTGGGCGTGCGAGAGTGATTTTCCTCAAGAGAAACAAATTCAAGACCCAACTTGCTATATTCATACCTCGTCGGGGACATGCACTGAAAAACGATCAAGAGAAAGCTTCTCTGATAAGATTGATCCGGATTATTTTCAGCATGAAATGAGAGTGAATATATAATAAAGAAATGTATAGAGATATCTCAGATATCTAATAATATAACAAAAATATATCATAGATGCAACCATAAACAAAGAGATACAATAATACACAATTTCTATTAATGAGTGAAATGTACAAAACTGCAGAAGTACAAAGTGAAAGACTCGCTAGAATGGTGGCATCTTATCCTTGGAAAGAGATGTGATGGCTACTCTCATTGGAAAGAAGATGATGGATTACAATGAGGCTCTAAAGGCCTTTTTAACATAAATAAAATCCAAAACCCTAGCCTCGAAAGATGAAAGACCAACAGTTTTGTGGACCCCGTTTTGGGTAGTTTGGTGTATCAACTTCCCGAGGTGTAACTTTGGCATATGATCTTCATTCGGTGTGTAGGATAGCTCGTTGGAAAGGTATCGTCGAGGAGTTTAATTTTGGGGCCTCAATCATAGATTTTGGCTATCATTGAGGTGCTCGATCCTGAAAAAACTTCATTTAGGCCCTTAAAATGGCCTTGGAAGTTTAGGAACCGAAAAACTCCTAAAAGCAGTAAATCGCCAGAAGATTGTTTTGAGCCAGTTGGAATAGGTGGGTGGCCACTGATATACACCTAGATCATCTACTCAACTTTCCTTCTCAACTTAGCTCTTCTTGAGTAACTCTCGACTCTTTCTCTCATCTGTTCTTTTAGGTCCATTCATACCTCACCTCATCTCAACAATTTCTTGGATCCTCCTCAATGGATCCATTTTCTGGCTTCTTTTCCCCCACATTTTCCAAAGCCCCTCCCTGTCCCTATGGGGGTTTACTTAGTCATTCTATCAAGTTCCATGGGAATCATTATTTTTTCTACGATCAACATCTTGATACAAAGTGGAATCGCCTCCAACATCAACTTCCTTGGACCTTCTTCAAACTTTCTTTCAACCTCATTGAAAGAATCATTCTATTCTATAGAAAACTCAATAATGTATCATTCCTTCACTCGATTGAAACAAAAATCAACAGCTTGAGTCCACTTTTTATCCAATACTTTCAAGCTATTAAGCGTATCTTGGTTCCAAATTATTAGCTCCAATGGAAATGCAACCGAATTGATAAAATCTTTCCTCTTTAGCCATTCATGCAACATACATGGAAATTCCACAAAGAATAGTTCATGCAGATCCTAGTAAATATATATGCCTTTCCATTCCTTTGTGTTCACCCTCAATCCTTGTGTCTCTCACAGGGAAAACTCATCTCTTCTATCCAGTCTTGAATCTCCTCCTAAGATGGATGTTAGCTCATTTTTATTTTCCTTCATCTATATCGACAAGACTTCAAGTCTCGACATAGGAACTATTTTTGGGGCACTTTCGATCCATGCTTTCACATGTCTCATCCTTCTTAATTCCATGGAGTTTTAGACCTTGGGTTTTTCTAAAGTTGTCCAACAAAAACCCCAAAGCACCGACATATCAATCCTCGGCCAAGGCCGAGGAAGGTCTCACCCGAATGGATCAGAACTGTCATATCTTTATTACTAGAAGTATTCCATCACATCAAAGATATACATTGCATAGGAAAACTACATATGAAAGCCATAGAACTTCATATATTTACTATATAAAACCTTAGAAATACAACATGTTGCACAAGGCACCTTTGCTCAAAACTTAGACATAGAATAGACACTGAATTATATTCAAAGCATTACAACAATACAACAGGCTCGGATTGAGCTTGATATTGATAGCTAAGCCAACTCAAAAACTCTTTAACTCTATTCCTGATGTTAAAGCTTCCTTTTATAGATTTATCTATTGGGGAGCGTTGTCTCTCTCTGCTTTACTCCACTAGTTTGTATGATAAAAAATCCTCTCATGCTTCTAGTGTTGGGTATGTGTTATATTCTTTGTACTAGTTGTAGTGTCTACTACGTTGCATCGAGCGCACGAGGGGGTTGAGGCGGGGATGTCAGGCCCCCCTTCAGGGGTTGCAGGGGGGAGATCCCCCTTGTGCAGGGGTTTGGGGGTAGCGCGTTGAGAAATGTTTTTACCTCAGGAAACATGTTGCATTTTTTTCTCATTTTTCATGTCACCTCGATTTTTGTGTCCATTGCTAGGAGGTTTTTAGGCACATGTTTTTTTTCAATAGTTTTCTATTTCCGGTTAAGGAATTAGGGTTTTTGACTAATCTAGGTCATTGGGTTAGGGTTTTGGATGCCTCTGGGTCCTATATGTATATTGTATTGTAAACAATGTAGCACTATGAATGAATATAGAATATGTTGGTTTTCCAAGTTTGGGTTTCTAGGGGAAAAATCTTTGTGTAATGTGTGTATTTTCCATTGTATCTTTTCTACTCTTTTATTGAAAATATGTTTGTTGTAAAATTTGTACAAGATTAAAATCTACATCTGATGCCTTCCAGTGCTCCACGTAGAATTTTTTCATCAAGGGAAATATTAACTTCTTGGCCAACTCGTTCCTTGGTTGTCCCACGTCTTTGCATACTATTGGAAGTAATCATTTGGGGATATTTCCTGATGATTCATTTCTTGATTTCAATGAGCATCTTCTTGTTTTTCGATGCAATTGACAAGACTTGGATCGATGCGTACTTAGTAGCCTTTAATCCTGGCACACAATTGACAAAACTTGGTCTGGATCACACTCTATGTCATTCCTCACACATTTCCTTAGGCACATGCAAAATTGTGGAATGAGCGCACAAAACTTTGTTTGTGCGTGCACACAAAAACTGAACCCAAAACTTTGGGTGCCAACACCAATTGTTGAGTTTCCCATGGTTTTGTATTGGGAACACAGTTTTAGGCTCATGGTTTTACTCTAGTACATGGTTTTTTTGTAGCTTTAGTACATGATTTTATTGTAGTTGGTATTGTATTAATGGTATTGGAGGCCTCTCTTCCTATAAAAGGATGGTTCCTCCCTCATTTTTAATGGTTGGAAATAAAGTGGAATAGATTCCTACTACTTGTGTGTGAGTTTTTCAATCTTTTGAGTAATGTTCTAGGGTTTTATAAAGAGGTTTTGAATTTGCAATCTTAATGAGGTACACGTTATCACAATGAAGGATGATGCAAAGGCGGTATGTTTTAACTCTATTTTCTTTCTTCATTGAATTTTAAGTTATATCTCTAAATTTATATCTCTATTATATTAGAAATGAATATCCTAGGGTTTTGTTTCTTTACAATATATCTAGTGTAGAGTTTATTTTGTGATGCTTGGGTTGATTTCATTTGAGTTAAACTCCCTTTAAGCCTTCTAGTTTCATCATCTCTAGCTTGATGCTCTTCTAGAAATATTTTGATGTTGGGGGGCTTCAATAAAATTTTTAAAGAGGATATTGACAAGTGGCTAACACTCCATGCCAAATGGTAGTAATCAATTTTCTTATTTCTTTCCCTCCATCTAAATTTAAATTTTTTCTTTTTCTTTTTCTAATTTTTTTTACAAGTAATCTAAGGTTTTTTCAAGAATAATTTTTTTTGAGTTAGATTGCTAGATCTAAGTTTGAGTTTAAATGTTGAATCTTAT
Source organism: Picea engelmannii (assembly GCA_009831015.1). Lineage (NCBI taxonomy): Eukaryota > Viridiplantae > Streptophyta > Pinopsida > Pinales > Pinaceae > Picea > Picea engelmannii. The sequence goes on from ML823483.1 coordinate 8,197, forward strand.
TCAGCTGAGATCTCAATTATGCTAATCAATCATTTCATGTTTTATTCATTTAAAGTTGTCATAAGTAAGATAGCCTAGCTAGCTCAAATTTTTTGTTCTAGATCTTAAGTTTAGCTTGCTACATTTGTATATCTAACCATCCTCTTGCAATAAAATCTAATGTGATAAGATATTCCAATCTTACTTTGAGTTTATGTCACAAATATTAATGTTGGAAATACATAAATAAATCATATGGCACGAGGGTTTTAAAGTTTACTTTCACTCATGCTTGGTTAAGTTCCTTTAATAAAAGGTTAAATGTGTTTGGCATTGATTCTACATTGACATTAAACATGTGAAATATTAATCCACATTTTTTTGTGACATATTAAATCTATATGGATCTCTTATTCACTGCATATATACATGTTACAACACTCAAATTTATTATACAATCCACTTAATTAAGTTAAAACACCCTAAACTTCACACTAAAGCTTGAGCATTTTGATGATTCTTCAAGTTTGGGATCTCTTCTATTGAATACATGTTGATATAGTCTTATTTTAATCTCATTAATGGATTAGTATTTCATGTATGTGCTGATTTTATTACATATTTAGGACTGATAATTTTATGAGCAGATTTGGTAAAACTAAATGATTGGAATACTCATATGTTCCTTTGAAATATGATCTAATATCTTTCCATCCCGGATTTGATTTTTAAAAACATTATATTAAGAAGTAATTTAGTTAATAATTTCCATCTAACTTCATTGAATGATATTTCCTAAATTTATTTAAGTGAATGGTTACTAAGTCTCCTAAATCTGATTACATCTAAATGTTTTCAACACTTGATAATGAACTTTCCAGACATGGTTAAAGGGTTTAATGAATGATACATATTCCATGACATCTTGTTGGCTACATTGGCATAAGTTTTACAAGATAATTCCAATGGATTCTATTGTTCATTACACTTACTCCATATGGTTAAATGGTGGATGTAAATATTTTGGCATTTTCACATTGTCTTTGATTCAAATATCTTTGTGAATCATGAAAGCATATGAATGTGAATGCTAATCAAATTGGTTAACTTGTTTAGCATATACTTTTCATTTTTCTCCAACATGACACAAGCACTATGATTAATTGTGATTCACTTAAAAAACTTGTGTTGGACTCATATTAATCAAGAAAATTCTTTATATGCTCTACTTTTCTTATCTCTAAGCAATTTGGGTTGTCTGGTTAAAAATCTTGATCAATCTAAGTTAATCAATACTCACACTCCTTCTACATGATTGGCTTAGATTGACTTATAGGGAATCTAATCCAGATTATTTTGAGAACGAAATGAATGAAAAGATATAACAATGAAATATATAGAGATATTGCAATAAACACAGAGATACAATAATGCACAATTTGTATTAATGAGATAATGTACAGAAACTATAAAATTACAGAGTAAATGACTCACTAAAATGATGGCAGCTTATCTCTGAGAAGAGATGTGATGGATACGCTCATTCACAAGAAGATGATGATCTTTACAATGAGGTTGTAGAGGCCTTTTTAACATAAAGAAAATACAAAACCATAACCTTGAAATATGAAATGTCTAAAGGTTTGTGAGTTTCGATGGGGGTAGTCGATACGTCAACCTCCCAAGGGCATAACTTTTGCATATGATCTACGTTTGGGATGCACGATAGCTCGTTTGAAAGGTCTATCCGAGGACTACACATGTTTCCATCACACTCTAGCTAAAAATCACAAAGTGACTGTGGAGAGCCTAAAAAACGTTGTTTAGGGACTCAAAACGACCCCGAAAGTTTAGGACCCGAAAAGTTGTATAAAAACTTCCAAGGTGGAAACCCTTGTTTTGAGCCAATGGAATAGGTGGGTGACCACCGATTTCCACCTAGATTAGAATCCCCCCTAGGCTAGGGAATCTCACTTTCCTTAGTATAAAGTGTGGGGCAAGGCCATTGAGATGATATTGGGTGACTTTCTTGTAGTACCTCTAAGATTTCTCGCCGAAATTAGGAATTTTCTTCCTAGGGTAGAGTTTGAGATATAATAGACAGGATACAAGTTTAGGGATTTGTTTACATTGATAATGTTTTGAAGGAACTTGGAAAAGACAAAATTACTAGTTAACTATGATCATTGGAAAAATATGACTTGGGGACCATTGCTTGAAAATTTAAAGGATGATTGAGTTTCGGTTTAGGGGGGAAATTCAAGACAAATCAAGAGGATATCTAAAAATATCCAAGAAAGGGTGATTGTAAATTTGAGAAGAGTTTGAGGACTTTGTTGTCTTTGAAAATTAAGGCCTTGAACCTGTGACAAAAGAGTCAGGATTTAACTCTCAATCTTAAAGTTTTGAAAATAAAGAGTTTTCAAGGTAAGTTTAAATAAGCCTAACTTATATGCTAATGAATGACATTTTTAAAATTCATATTTAAAGAATGATTATATAACGGTTCTACCCTTGTTTTAATTTTAATAATAAAGGATTGTGTTGTATCTTACTTCCATGAAATTTATTTTATAAACATTTTCTTCCATAATTTATCATTAAACAATATAATGTAGGTAATCTATAATTGCATCACCTAACCTACTACTTCCTGAACAATGTGTTTACAAAAGACAACACTTTACATGAAGGAGCATAATTTCAAACCTTAAGAGCCATTGTTCTCTTTAAAAAACTAGAAGCGAGATCATTTTTTTAGGTTTCTCTTTCATTGTAAAGGTTTGTCATTCAATAAACGCAAAAGCTTAAACACCAATCAAAAAAATATAAAATAACCATTTAATAAACACAAAGCTCAAACAATAATCAACTAATTCAAAAATCACTTATAATATTATATAATTGTTGCCATCATAATATTTTGCTAAGTGGCATATTATACAACTAATACCTTACTATTATTAGTCCCTTCCCTTTGGGCTAAGGGACTCTTAATAATCTTTCTTCCTTAGGCATGGAATCTGGTGAAGACTTGAGAACCTCCTGAGAATTGAATTGTGTTCATCCTTCTCATGAAAGTTGACATAACTCTACCTGCGCTGGATATCATGAGCACACTCTGCATTGTGCATGGATGTCATCTAGCCTTCGTTGTAGACCTACATCTGTTCTTTCTAATTTAATGCCATCGTCACTTCCTTCCTCGGTAAACAACTTCATTCCTCAGAAAACATTGCCTAGACTAACTATTATTATACGCTGCCAAGAATGTTATATTGATTTTATCAACCCAGGTTTTACAAGAGGCACTTGAGAGCAAATGCCATAAGTAATTGTCACTGTCAGAATTCTTGCCGACTGTCACACTTATATGTATATGTATGACACCTAATTTAACATTCCTTTAAACTAAATTGAGACTAGTGATAGAGTTAGACACGTGTTATTCATTCAAATGTCATGATATAATCATTGTTGATATTTATTTATACATGCAAAATGGACGCATCAATTTACATTTTAGACTTTGTTTACTTTTAATGTGTGATGGAAATCTAGAAAAGTGAGTCGTGATATCCATCAAAATATAAATATAAATTATATTACTTATTATTATTGTGATGTTAGCGGAACCATATTATATCTCTTTTTCGTTTTTTTTTTAATACCAAAATGGTTATGTCATAGAGGCATAGCTCATACCTGGCTGAACAATTCAGAATGCTCGAAGAAATTAGCGGTCATTGTTCAAGTGGATTCTAAGTGGTAGCTCTAGGTTTCTTCAACTATGAATCCAAATTAATCCTAGATTTATTCCTTGACATAAGTTACTATTGTCATCTGGGGTTTAAAAACCTTGAATGTTGGATCACATGCCTACGATAGGAATGTTCTCCTTTGATTATCACCCACACTTGGGTATGTATGCATTGTTGTAAATGACCAAAACTTGTAGAGAATAATTCAGTTGTAGGTATGGTTGGGTACTTCAGTAGCGTTTCCAATACCGGAAGCAGCTCCCGCTAAAGCAATTGTAGCTGCTCCAGCACCTATTAATTTCGCACCTTCCAGTATATGGTATGTTTGTATTGATAATTGGGTACTTGTATTAGTTCATGGATACCTAGGATTGGAGCATTTTTCTTGACAACCCATAATTTGGTCTGTATAAATCGTTGTAAATGAACAAATTTGGCAATGAATAATTTAGTTGTACCCATAATTTGGTTTGTATAAATTGTTGCAAATGAACAAATTTGGTGGTGAATAATTTAGTTGTTACTTGTAGTGATCAAAAGGATAAATGATATTGTGTGTTTTTTGGTCATTGTTATATTTTTTCATGTTCTTATATAATGATGTTCTTATATAATGCATGAGGATATCTTTCACTGATTGCTTAGAATGCTTTCAGTTTTCTCAAAGAGAGTTACAAAAATAAATCTTAGTTTCTCTTCTAACCCTAGATTATTATATCCAAAGTTGTCTGCCATGTTATAAGCTTTTGTGTCGTGACAATGCAAAATAAGCTCCTCTACCTTTTGGGCAGGAACTTGTTGCTCCACAACCTCCCTTGTTTCTTATCAAAAGTATCATACATACATCTTTTAAAGTGCATATAAATATAACATCATTCGCCCTAGATGCTTTAGTGCATTATTTTATTTATAGATTGATGAAATAACTTAACCTTCACTAGGTTTTCTTATGATGATAAGGGTGAATATGTAAGCTTGTTTTCTCAAAAAAAAATTAAATATACTAATAATAATTTTGCTTTACTCATTTTAAATATATTAAATTTTTTTATTAAATATTTTCTATATTAATAATATAAAAAAGAGTTATAGGTGTGATTGTCAACCAAAACACGAATAATTCTTAAATGAGTATAAAAATATGAAAATGTGTGAGTATGTCTTTAACAAACTACTATGATCTAGGATTATTTAGAGAGTCCTTTTAAAACTTAAAAAAATAAAGAATAAAGTAGAAAAACTTGGGTTACCATAAGTGACTATATTCTTAATTTTGTGGGGGCTTGGGTGGACCAACTTCATTTTGGGTTTTTTTGTTGTTTTTCCTTGCCTCTATCATCTTCTTCATTAATGGTAATTGGGTTGGCACTAGTTCCCTCAAAATATGAGGTGCATGTGACGTCTACCGAATCCCCGTGTTTTTTGAGTTTTAGTTTGTCACCTTGAAACTAATTTCGAAGGAAACTTTGCAGAGGATTGTGAACTTCATCTCCAACATCTTAATTATATCCAAAGTCTTTACATGTTTTTCATCTTGATCCTTCAAAGATAGAGCCACCGATGTCTTCACCAACCAGTAAAATCCCATCGCCCAAAAGACCTTAGTGTCCATTGTCCCTAGATCTCATAAATCTAGTGTCATGTACCCACTCCTGAAACTCCTTAATGATGTTTTCGGTGTGTGCTTTCTCCTCAACCTTGCTTTGTTGACCATTTCCTCCATTTTCCATTGGGTATCTAGAGGAATTCTCAAGTAGTAAATTTGTTTGGCCTCTTCTTCCCCCATGCCCATAGACCTAGGATGAGTCCTCCTGTGTGTCATTGGTCTCTGAGCTCCCTTGTGTTTGGATCCCCTTTTTCTCAGATGGTTGGAAGGAATGATTTTTATCCTCTCCACCTAGGTTCAATTCTCGTAAAGGAATATGTTGAGCTCTTAATGAGTATATTATTGAACTGATAACATAATAATTATGCATGTTCCCATCAAATGAATGCAAAAATGTTTTGTTAATGCCATGTGTTCATGTTCCCATGAAATGAATGTATACATAATTTTTTGATACCATGTTCTTAACATGCACGTAAGGAATTACACATCTCCTACACTAATGCAATAATTATGCATGTTCCACACTAATGCAATAATTATGCATGTACCAATGAAATGAGATGAATATGTAAATATTTTTTTAAATACTATGTGTTAAACATGCACGGAAGGAATTACGCATCTCCCCCACAATCATAATAATAATAATAATAATGCATGTCCCACACTAGCCTAATAATTATGCATGTATCGTTGAGATAAATATACAAATATTTTTTAATGCCACGTGCTTAACATGCATTAAGATTTGTGACATAACATACACATAATGGATCATAATTGTCATATATTTATTACTGGAAGTATTCCATCACATCAAATAGATACATTGCGCAAGACAACTACATATGACAACCATAGAATTTCATATCTTTACTATATAAAACCTAGAAAATACAACATGCTACGCAAGACGCCTTTTCTCAAAACTCAAACATAGAATAGACACCAAATTATCTTCCAAGCATTACAACATTACAACGAGCTCATATTGAGCTTGATATTGATAGCTAAGCCAACTCAGAAACTCTCTAACTCTATTCATGATGTTAAATCTTCCTTTTATAGCTTTCTCTTTTGGGGAGCCTTGTCTCTCTTTGCTTTGCTCCACTCGTTTGTCTGATAAAACTACCTCACACACTTTTGGTGCTTATCAGTGCTCCACATAGAATTTATGCATCAAGGGAAATCTTAACTTCTTGGCCAACGCATTTTCTGGTCATCCCTCATCTTTGCATACTGTTGGAAGTAATCATTCGGGGAGATTTCTCAATGATTCCTTTCTTGATTCCAGAGGGAATCTTCTTGTTTATCTTGTGCAACTAAAAAAAATTGGACCGACGCGTACTTGGTAGCCTTTAAGCCTGGTGCACAAATGACAAAACTTGGTATGACGTGCACTTTATGTCATTTCTCGTGCATTTCCTTAGGCACATGCAAAATTATGGAATGATCATGCACAAAAAATGAACCCAATACTTTAGGTGCCAACAACCCCCCACCACTATTATATGGTTCTTCCTTGGGCCAACTGATTTATGGGATGATATCTGCGACAGACGACATCATGCATTTGAGGTTTTGTATGAACTCTAGAAACCAATTCTTGGGCTCATAAAAATGCTCTTGAAGCCTCTGTGTAAGTTGGACGATCATATCTGCAATGTTAGTTGTGACTAGAGAAGTTGTGAGATCTGTTTTGTTGAGTTGCTCGATAAGGGGGCTAGCAGCAGCGATCACGTCATAGAGTTGGGTGAACAAGGTCAAGTTCATATTAACTGTGACAAAATTCATATTAGACATATTTTGGTGCTCTGCTCTTTCTACAATAATTTTTTCCATTCTTGTAGCAATAGCCTGCATCATAGTGAAATGCTCCCAAGGAGGTAGGGAAGTGAGGTCTCACTTTTGTTGTGCAACTTCAATTTCGATCATGCTTATTCATTCTACAATAGTAGATACTTCTGGTAGGGTTAGGAGATGAATCCACAGGGCCAATTTGTAGTCAACCAATTTGGAGAAAGCTTCCATCGTAGTAGGATAATGTGGAGAGTTTCTTCAGCCTTCTAAATCAGTGTGGGGAGAGTTGAGGTGGGTGAGTTGGTGCGAAGCATTGGTTGACCACTGGTGGTGAGTTGTGATTCGAGTTGTTGTAGGAAAGCCTTTACTGATTAGAGTTTAAGGCCTAGAGGAGTGTCACATCCTGGAGTAGAATTTGTAGGAATCGTGGTGTATAAGCTATCCACCTCCCCACTAGGTTGGTGAAAGTTGAACGGAGCACCGCATACTAGGCCTGTGTGTCCGTGTGTGTCATCATGTCAGCATCATATCATCGTTGTAATGATAGATCCTCCTGGATTGTGCATGGTGATGTCAACTTGATGTTGAAGTTGTAATTTCGCATGGGATTTCCCAAGACGATCGTTACGCTTTCCTAATTTAGAGAGTAGGGTGGCGGCACAATATTGTATGAGTGAAGAAGGGATAGGATCCGAAGGAATACCACCATTGTGGGAATCAATAGTAAGTAAGTAATGTACTCTATGCTAGGATACAAAGGACGCATAGTATGGACTGGTACTGGCACTGTGCCCCATAACTGTTGGAAAAGATGGTCAACGTTGCACATAGCCTCATAATGCAGTTGTTGTTGCAACAACAATTGGAATTGTAATGCATCTATTAGTGTTGCAATTTCTATCATAATCTAGGCAGCTCCTGGCTGAGTGGATGGGGTAGAAGCACGAATGGAGGAGCTGGCTCACTGTCGCTTGACCCCTGTTGGGGCCGGCTGAACTGGATGGTGCGCAAGCGAGAGATCCTAAGGGCATTTGTCGACTTCCTTGGTATGGATACCCCTGTCATGGGAGGTTGTGCACTAAGTTTGTTGTCGTGTTGCTTCGGAATTTTTGTGATCCTAATTTTTCTTAGTGCGCATCTCTCGAGTCATAGTGTCTTCGGCTAGGAGTGGTTGAAGATGTGCGGGTCATTCGACCACACTTTGTTGGATGTCATCCTTAGAAATCTAGAAAGGAAGGAGTGTCATTGCAGAACATTGGTCATCACTGGTATACATGCATAGGTTATCTAAAGTACATTCAAAGAGAATATAACCATCATACTTGTCTATAAGGGTGTGTGGAATGCATCCTTGAGTTATGGTGGCCTAGAAGAGTCGATCATACTAGTACTGAAATAAATCATTTTGCACACTTTGGATGTGAGGATCCTTGATCTCATGTAGGTGCAGGAAGCGAGAAGCTTCAAACAAATGTCGGTTTCTAATAGGCCATTCAAACCCTCGAGGGGATTCCAGAGTACCATTGTAAGCAACAATAAAATCCAATTGTAATGAAACTCCTTGTCAAAATTTTGGGTGTCCAAGAAATCATCTATAAAATCATTCATCGCATATTGGGCCCATGCAATTTGAATCTCGACGAAGCACCACTCAGTGGCTACGATGACTCCATATGGGCATTCTTCCTTGGTATAGTTGCACAATATTTGGCAAGTGATGAGTTGTGTAGAAAAGCTAGTTGGTCGGGTGTTGATTTATGAAATAAGGATTCCACGCCTTCCTCAGTGGTGACAATATGTGTCGTAGATTTTATGTTCAGAGACATTCTTAGCAGTAAGGGTTTTCTCTGGCCATTTTCCCTGTATGGGTAGGCTTGTCACACAACAGATTGCAGCTTCATTGACAAGGTACTTCTCTCCCAACCAGAGGTGGCTTCCATGCATTCAACTAAGTAATAGGCGGGCACATAGGGTAACGATTCTGCTATGCCCAAAGTGAGTATAGTCCATTAGGGAGAGAATTCCCACCCGGAAGAGAGGTTGGTTCCACTCTTAGGTGAGTGTGAGCGCCATGTCATCTTCACTGCAAACCTGTGGGAATAGTGGTGGAAGGCCAAGGTGGGTAACTACTTGGAGTCACGAACATTGTAATCGATGAACTGAAAATAGTGTACCAGCTCTATTTGGTAACATTTGAATTTTGTGTGTCGAGGTAATGCATGTTCTTCCATTTGGTGATCAACAACAACCTGGGTTATGTTTCAACCATGTGGTTTTCTTGAGGAGGCCATGGAAATACTGTTTTAGGCACTTGAAAAAGTTTTGGAAACAGACAGGGTGGATGAATCTTGATTACTATTTGGCTACTATGTGGATTAAATTTAGTTTAGGAGTTTTCTTATGAAGGGAGGAAGGTGCATACGAATGGAGGTAGTATTAAGGAGAAAGACAGAAAGTTTCCAATTGAGTATTGCAGGACAGATGGGTGATTTTCATGAAGTATCCTTTGTTGACACTCATCATATGTATTTGTACCATATTCTAACATGATCATCCTCTGACTAACAGAGTGGGAATTTTGTGAGTTGTTACCATCATCATTTGTGAGTCTGTATGTCAGATCATTCTTTAGGGAGTAAATGCTAGTTAGTGACCGAGTTAATCACTAGATGTTTACGTGTTTTGGGAAGGGGATATGTTGTTCTGGTACTTTACAATGGAAACATCATCACCTTGATATGTGAGAAGCCCAAGACCATGGGGCCCAAAGCATGATTGTGAAATTTCCATAAATGTGGACTTGCAAGTCACCGGGAGGCACTACACATGTTTATTTTGCCTCCTTGCATGGGTGCTCATTAGTTATAGAAGTGCAGTGGCCCCAAGTAGGCCACAACGTTGCTGCACTCATATCCATCCAGTCTATTCTGTCAACTGATTATCATGAGTTAAGTACCTCCTATAGATTTCGTCAGTGTGCTCAATGGGGTTAGTGGTGCTAAGATAAACTGAAGCTTTTTTCTTTAGCAAGGAGATTGTAGAAAAATATTTCCCCTACAAATTTACTTCCTTTCGCGATGTGATGGGGATTCTTGGTTCCAAGAAGGAGACCTTCTTTTGAGTCCTCTTGTGCGGCTTCATAATGTATCTTTGACATATCTGATGTGGGTTTTTGGCTACCCACCGTCTTTCACAAGCATACATATATCACCGCATGTCCATGTCTAGTACGACACGCATGGAAGCTTCAACAATTACCCAGTCAAGATATGATTCTTGATGTGAAACCGACCATCGTGCGTTAATTCTGAGAATTACTATGTCCAGGGTGTGAGCCCTCTGATACTCGAGAATGTGCTATATCCATGCAATGAATGTGTCCACTGGCTCCGACCCATCATACCAATAGGAGACAAATTATTCCACGTGCTCTTCAACAGAGATATGTGTGCACCTCCTTATTGAAACTTCATATAGCTTATTTTTCCACCTCTCCATGGAATCCTTAGAATCTGTGCCATAAGAATTGACACTCCTCCAACTTAACTCTCTGTCTGCAGTGGGACTGATGTAGTCCTCCTGTGCCCCATGATTTTGTAAATATTGTCAATGCCCAAGTTGCACGCATACTCATCCACAGGCTCATTGTACCAGTATCCCTCATATGGATCTAGTGGCATGACCATGCACGGGGTTTCAATTTCAAAGGAAATCTACCTCTTCTTTAAATTTAGCACTAGATTATTTTCCAAGGCCCAGTCAATCCCCAGTAGTGAAAAATATGGATCAGAATCATTTATTATATTAATGACTTCAAAGTCGACCTTTTTTTTCACTCCTTCATTCTTCACTTCTACTTGCTCCAACCGACCTATGGGGTAGATCTTATATTGATTGGCCAATCGAAGTTGGATGGGCGACCAGACCAAATTATGCTTTCCCATATCTTCCCAATATTTCTTGGGGAAAATGTTCACATCAGATCCCAGATCCAACATGACTCCATCCATGTCATACCCAACAAGCTTAGCTTTCATCTTAAATTCTTGGCTAGTGCACTTTTTCTTGCTAACCTGACATACATCCCTTTCTGGTAGCGAAGAAAATATGGTGGTCTCATCTCCTTGTTCTTTCATGCAAGTAGCTAACATTTGGGTCAACTTACTTGCAAATTATAGATCTTTAAGAAATTGTAAAAAATAGTGTAAGAAGGTATTGACTTTATCTATGACTTCTACCATGTGACCTAATTCACACAAAGCTTATGTGCATGTTGTGTGTTGCCACTCCTCCTGGTGTTGTTCTTCATATGATTTTTCCCAACGCATCACAACTTAGTCTACATGCATGCTTCCTTTATCGATATTTGGGTTGTACAATGTATTTCATCACACACACGAGCCTCCTCCAAAGATATTTACATCGCACAATATAACTCCTCATGCACGCGAGATTCATCCAGCAACCTCTATGTTTCTCATTGCACATCTTCACTGATATGAGCCTATTCTAGTGACATTTGTGTCACCCTCTACACTTCCTCGCGGATCTATGCCTCTTCAAGAGACCAATGAGTCACGCATTGTAGCTCCTCCCACTCTCTCTCTGATTCAATTTATCTCTACACATTGCGTAAAAATTTCTTTTGTTGAGAAACATCAAAATTTGGAGGGGGTTGAGGTGTCTTTTTTATCTTTTTGTCTAGTTTTCAACCCGAGTCTTTACCATGCTCAAAGTCGGCCCCCGTCTTTTCCCCTCCGTGGGTTACTACCCAGATGTATGCCTCCTTGTTCTTCTTCTTTTTTTTGCATGGTTTAGCATGCACCATGTTACAATTGGTCTTCTTTTCCTCCCACTTCTTCAGTAAGTCGAGATAGTCCTCAATTACATGTTCAAGACTATAAAAATAGGCATAGAGTATGCACGGTTTGGTGGTGCAAAATCATGAGATGTGATCAATCTCATCGCAATTAAAACATGTGGGGGGTATACCTCCTCCTCTACCATATTTACAGTCGAGATCGTGCCCATATACTCCTCGAGGTCCTCCTTGGTATCTTCCTCTTTTTGTTCCCTCATGATAACCACCTTTATGCTCCTCTTGTACCTATAATGCATCGCAGGTGTTGTATTGCATTAACTAGATGGAGTGGTAGTTGTTGACATCATGGCCAACAGACTTACATAACTCACAGAATGGAGTGTGATTCATTGTCTGGTATTTCTGCAATATGGGACAACAGGGTGGCACATAGCCCCATTGTCTACATATCTCACACCATTCTAACTGTCCATATGGAAATGGACTTGGTGCACCTATCGCCACATAATTTGGAAGGACCAATCACTCGTTTCAACGATGCCCCTCAGAGCGACATATTGTACACAATACGTGCTCATGCGTGACTTTAGTATTTTCCATATCTTGCAATTGTATAATTAGGTTGGCCAGTTGCGATTGAACCTGCACCAACCCGACCGATGTCTCTACGCTTCCAAGCGTAGTTTCCAATTGCATTGCGATATCGACTACCTATGCATGAGTCGTCATCTAATTTTTTTGAGTGAGAGGGACTCGGATATGGGGGAGTACACCCACAATGAACCATTCTCTATGTTACATTTCCTAGATTTGGAATTTAATCCTATCCAACATTATTTTAAACCATTGGTCATAGTCCCAAACAGTTTCTCCTTCCTTTTTCTTGATCTCCTTGATTTCCATAATGCATTGGGATTCTGACTTAGGATTCTGAAACTCGCTAAGTAGATCCTACTTAATCTTGTCCATGGACCTTTCCTATCTCATTGGTGCAGTATCATTTCATTTCATGTACCATGTTAGAGCTTTGTCCCTAAACATGGTTTCTATTTGCGCAATCTTAGTTGCGTCATTTGTAACTCTCTTTATAGACTAGATTGCTTCATAGGTGAACTAGTTTTGCTCTGCATCGTCCTTACCCATTTCATGGAACATGGGTAGCCTCAATGTACTGTCTTAATTTTCCATCTTCGAACTTGAGCTGATTCCTCTTCTCTGACTTCTATTGGCTGGATCTTTCCACACCACTATTGCATCAGGTAATGTATTGTTTACTTCACCTTCTTATTCATTTGTCTTGTCACTTCTCTCTTGTTCTTCTCTTTCTTCAAATCCAATATCCTCACTATCGACTATGTTTTTTTCTTGATTAAAAATTCCCAGGGGGGGTGGTAAAAAGGGGGGATAATTCCATCTTCTTCTAAAACTTCTCGCGAGGTGACCTATAGAGCTATCTACTTGCAGTCGTGTAAGACCATCTACTATAGTCAATTCGCCTCCGCCACCACTAGGGGAGCCTTCGTATTCCTTTTATTATCTCCAACACTCTATGACCCATCTTATAATCCTATCTACGCACCACCATTATGCGCACTATCTTCCTCTCCTATCCACACACTACCACCATGAGTGCTAAACTCCCTTACTATTAGTGCACTGCCACTATGTTTAGTGTTAACTTCTCTTCTGATTAGTGCATCATTGTATTGTAATTTGTGTGAAACCTTCTCTTCATGTCAATGCATCACCACATGGTGCTTCATCCAACTCACTTGACACACTACGAATTTTCACATCCTCTACCAATCCTATCGACGCTCCACAAATATATGCCCATGCACCACAATTGTGTGTTCTCTTCTCTTTTAAAGTTGCGGCATACTGAAACAACCAAAGGGTATAGGCTTCGTCACCTAATCCCTCACTACCAGTACTTTCACTATTGGTATCTTCGATGTCAAGACTCTTATCATGTTTTTCATCATTTGTGCACAAATCTGGCATAACATCCTCTCCCACACCATTACTTGGTGCGATTTTTCTCTTCATATTGGGCTCGAAACCTCGTTGTGCACCCTTGGATAACTCTCCTCTACTCTTCTATTGATCTGGATTATTTCCAGCATGAAATGAGAGCCGAGATATAATAAATAAATGTACTAAGATATATTGGATATCCAATACTATAATAGAAATATATCAGAGATGCAACCATAAACACAGAGATACAATGATACACAATTTCTATTAATGAGCGAAATGTACAAAATTGTAGAAATACAGAGTGAAAGACTCGCTAGAATGTTGGAAGCTTATCTATGAAAAGAAATGTGACGTCTACTCGCATTTGTAAGAGTGTGATGGGTTACAATGAGGCTCTAAAGGCCTTTTTAACATAAATAAAATCCAAAACCCTAACCTCAAAAGATGAAAAGCCAACAATTTTGTGGACCCAGTTTTGGGTAGTTTGGTGTATCAACTTTCCGGGGGCGTAACTTTGGCATACCATATCCATTTGGGGCACACGATAGCTAATTAAAAAGGTATCATTGAAGAGATTCATTTTTAGGCCTTAATTAGAGCCCTTGAATGTCATTGAAGTGCTTTATCCCCAAAAAATGTTATGTAGGATCTCAAAATGGCCCCGAAAGTTAAGGAACCGAAAAACTGCTAAAAATAGTAAATCGCCATAAGACTATTTTGAACCAGTTAGAATATATGGGTGGCCATTGATATCCATTTGTATCAATCCACCCTCCTTAGGAAGCAATGTTCTCCATTGCGTTGAGTTCCCGGGGGAGAGGGAAAAGCGTTTGTTGAATCTGTATCTTGATGAGTTGCTTGCCTTACTGGAGAAGTTGTGTTTCTTAGCTTGTTGAAGGTTGTCACGAACCTGTGGCTATGTTGAGGGGTACGAGATCAATTTGACTCAACAACAGGAACCAAACTCACTTAAGAGGCCCAATTAGACTCTTAAGATTTTGATGAGTGGTAAGTTTCTCCAGATTTGCAATATGGCTGGAATTATCGATGGGCTTTAATCGTGACTAATAGAGATGTCCTTTCTGTGAAACCTTTCCTCATGCTATAAAGTTCTCTTTTGGATTATTTTCTAGTATCTGTGAAAATTAAAGGTAAATCTTAAGCTAAATGATAGAGAGAATTTAATTTATATTGAAGAAAAATGGGTTTTGGGATAACCTTTATACCTCAGCATGCAGAAAATGAAGATCTAAACTATTTCAAACTAGAAATAATACCATTTTGACTTGTAGTCATTCAACATCGTTTGAGATAACAGTTACAGAAAGAAAACATATACGTGACAAGAAATTAGTGAAGGAAAAGTAATTTTCAATGCTCTACCATCAATCACATATTAACACAATCAATTTCTCTTCATCAATTAGAATAAAAGAACTGTCACGACATTATAAGATAAATTAAATAATAGATACAACAACTCTTACTCAGTACAAAAACAAATATTGAATTCGAAGACAAAGATAATCCCCTTCGGTCCAATCACATTCACTCCTCAGATGAAATAAGTGTATTTGGTTCTAAACAAAACTTCTAAATTAAAATAACTTGCACACAAAAAATTCTCTTACAATATTCCAGAAAAAGTTTTTCTCTCCAAAATCATCGACCCCTAAACATAAGGTCGATTCTCTTATTTATAAAAATAACTAAACTAAAAATAGCTACTAAATTTGTGTTAATTCAATAAAATGACACGTGGCGGAATTTATTTATTAGTTCTCTTAAGATCATCTTGTCATTTTACTAAAGTGGATTGTTCCTTTCATACTCCGACCACTTGCAGAAGAGATCTTCGCAGGTATTTTCATAAGGGCACATGTGTTGATCCATCAGAGCAGAGAGGACCTCCTTCATCTCAACTTCCCGTCATTTGTACTTGATTAGTTTGACACTCATGCGCTCTAAGACTGCAAGAGATTTAATCGGGGGATCCATGAACTTCTTCACTTGGCCCGGGATCATGCTTGAAACTACAAAATCTTTGTTTTTCCTAGCTGGTCTTGCTCTGCATGTCTCTTAACTATGTCACGTAAATTGGTGAAATACTCCGGTGGGCCAAACTCTATCAAGTCGATATCCCTCATTTCTTTGTTGATATTTTCCCAACTTTTCTCACACTCTTCCATCTTTCTTGCATCTTCCACCGAAGTTCCTGGACCATGTGTACCCAGTATTCAGTTGTCTTCCGTATTTGGGCGATGTTGTTGTCCATCAGCACTTGAATGCCATGTTCTTTTGTATCTCGGCCCTTTTGTACTTCGTTGATGTAGTCAATCCGTTCCAAGGCTTGATGTGTCTTCTCATACCATTGTTGCATGTCTTTGTAGGTTGCTAGCCCCATAAGGGTATCATATTGGAAATCATATATGCGAGCGGTGAAGAGGTATCTCTCCCTTGTGAATTGTCCATACATTTCTCGGAACTCACTCTTCAAAAGTACGATCGCCTGTGTTGAATTTTGGTAATCGTCAAATTGATGTCATAGTTTGTCCAACTCTTTCTTCATTGCGTTTACCTCCCTTTCATCCCTTTTTTCTATGTTTAATGTAGCATCAGTTATGGCCATCCCTGCTCCGATTAGCTCATTCATATTGTCACTTTTCGTGTCAAATAGCGTATCTTTTGTGGTTATAAACATGGTGATATCAAGCGTAAGATTCATTTTCCTGATTGTTCTTTTCATTACAGCCTTCCTTTTCCTATCATAAGTGATGGCCTGTATATTAGCGACTTCATATATAGGTTCAGGAATCTGTTGATCTCCCAAGGACAAATTATTTCCTAGGATCCCTGTCGTAAAGAGGTGTTCCATGCTGGTTTCTCTATCTCTTCCAGGGGTAGGCACCTGACCTCTCTCTTCCTCGGTTAGCAGTTTCTATGGTAGTAATGGTGTCGATGTTTTTTATGTTTCAAGGCTTGGTTGGCCCAGCTCCTTAGCAGGGGAGTTTATTTTGTGTCCTGGTGACTCAGCCTTTTTTGGTCCTCATCGGTAGACTAAGTCTTTGCCTTAGATGTAGAAGTGGGCAGAGGGTAGGTATTAGCTGATAGTTTGTTCATTGGGATGATGATTTCTGGCTTCCCCATTCCTCCTTCTTGTTCACCTGTATCCATATCATTCTTAGAGATGTCATCATGAGGTTGTGTTTCTCCCGATGACTGTGTTTCAAGTTGATCAGAAAAAACAATGTTGAGGGTGGTCCTAGCTCCCAGGATGCCTTCTTGGGGTTTTGGGACCAAATCATCAGAGGCTAGAGCAGATGTTTCCCCTGGTTCTTCCTCCTGTCTGATTGGCACTGGGGTTATGCATGAATCTTTCGAGCCTTCCTCATCGTCATATATGGTGATTAAATCTACGAGGACAATATGAATACCCATCCCACTTGATTCTCTCACTGAGCAGTGGTAGTCACCGACGATCCTGCCTCTCGTGACATAGGACTAGTGTTGTCTTGGTCAACAGTCTCTTCAGGTGGAACTATTTTTGAGCTATTTATTTTTTCCTCATGGTCGTTTGTAACGGTCGGGGTAATTCTCAAGGGTCCTATCAAAGGATTAAGTGGGGTATCTTCCCATAATATTTGCAAAGATCTCTTGGCTTCTTCTAATAACAACATCCCCCTTATCCATGCCTCTTATTGTTAGGAACCTAACCCCTCACGTAGATAGAATAATATATTTTGATGTAATAAAGGTCAATATTAATAAGGCCTAGCAATAAGGAAGAATTATTCCAATGTAAGAAGACCTAATAGAATCTTTTGCTTTTAGAAGGATCTTCCTCTAGACGGTTCTTTTGATAGACATATTTAGTATAAATAGGAGTCGAGGGTATGAGAACTTTTGTCTTGGATATTATTTTAATAGGGCTTTGCTCTGCAGGTGGTTTTCCACCTCGAAGAGGCAAGTGAACATTTCTCTCAGTAATCAAAGTTCTCTTTCTAGTGTTATTATGGTATCATTATGGTATATTGTGGTGTTGTTCTGGTTATATTGTTGTTCATCTGCCATTTATAGCATTTTATTTTTGTTCTGCATACTTTTTATATCTAGAATATTACAAGTGGTATCATAGCACTTTCATCGACAGAAAATTGTGGGTTAATTTGTTTTTTAGGGTAGAGACGTATTCCAACATCTTCAAGCTATAGAGATCTGTCATTACGCGCATAAACCTGCGGTTGGGGATTCATACACGCAATAAATACAAGTGGTACTTAAGCGCACATATGTTGGCCACCCTTGTAACCCATGTTGGTACCCCTTCGAGTGGTAGCGCATTAGACAACACCTGTATACGGATCGACCTAGATTTCCTGAAGCCCTCTTTAGATAAACCGATCGACTGCCTGATTGCTATAGTGCCACCAAGAACAACACTCAGGAAGATACTCTCTAGTACCTGGGTAGTTGGGTAATATGGCTAAGGGCACAGTCTAACCTCCTTAGTTGGTGCCCTGAGATATTGGGACAAGTACTACTATTGGACCCCGCATGTATATCAAAGAGCTATAACACAGGGAAAACCCTTATCTATAGAACCCTTGAATACCTAACCTTTGGGGACATAAACAAAAAACAAAACAGACAAGATTTATTGTCATGCAACTATGTCTCCTTCATTCGAGCTGCCAAATCACTACACATTTCTTCCTGATTAAGCATTTGGGAATTTCATCACTGCAGTATTCTTCAGATCATAGTATAACTCCGCAGGTGTTAACAAAAAAAAATGTCTCGATTTTGTTGCACCATTATTTGAAGCCTATTTCATTGTATTTCTCTCTTCGCCCTTATCACATTCATACCTATCATTTTTCAGCACAATTTTTTACCCCACCCACCCCTTTTCAGTTCCCTCGTCAACATGGCCCATACCTGTAGCCAAGACTTGGAAGCTCACTTCAATACCTTACAATCTAATTTCATAGAGACTCAACAAGAAGTGAGACAGCTTAGTGCCAATATTTCCACCATCAATAAAAACATGCATTCCTCCATTGCCGCCTCAATTGAGGAACTCAAACAAGACCTCAAACAAGACATTACTAGCCAGATTGAATCTGTTGCTATGATGATTTGCGCCAAACTGCATATCCCTGCTTATCCCCCCTTATCTGACCCACCTTTGCATACCGAAGCTGAAACTTCCTCTCATTCCCATAATTTTCATCCCCATGACTTTCATCGTGACCTATGCCTTCCACGTGTGGATGTGACCAAGTTTGATGGCTCGGATCCCACTGGTTGGGTAACTCAAATGGAACATTATTTCTCTTTGTACAACATTACAGATGAGTTGGCCAAACTCCGATATGGTTCTCCATCTAGATCAAGAATGTTGGCAATGGTGGAAATGGAGAAAAAATGCCCACCAAGGGTATGTTGCTTGGACACACTTTGTGGCAGAGCTTTATGAATGCTTTGAAACTGACACCAACCATTTAGGTCGTTTGAAAAAGTTGAAACAATATGGCATAGTGGAAGACTTTATAGCTTTTTTTGAGTGACTGGATTTTCATACAGAGGGCATGTCTAATGATTTTTTCTGAGAATGTTTTATTAGTGGCCTCAAGGATGATATTCGTGCCCATGTCCTCATGGCTCATCCTTAGAGTTGGGTGGAGGATACTAAAAGAGATAAGGAATCACAACAGGTTATCTCTTCTCAAAACTCGAAACCCTCCTTTATTCCTCACACTAAACCAGTAAATCTCACTCCTCCTTCTGCTCCACTAAAGATCCAAAAATTGACCAGGGCCGAAATGGTTGAATGCCAACTCAAATTCCTGTGTTATAATTGTGATGACAAATATTTTCCAGGACACAAGTGTAAGGAACAAAATATTTTTATGGCCATATCAGAGGATTTTGAAGCTCCCCTTGTGTCTGTGTCACTTGAACCCACTGACATAACCCCTCCCTTAGACCCTCCTGAAGTAGAACCGGTCATTTCCCTAAATGCTCTCACTGGCTTCTCTTCTCCCCAAACCCTCAAGCTAATTGGTTGCATCAAACATAGGAAGGTCATCATTCTTGTTGATAGTGGAAGCACCCATAATTTTATTCATCATCACATTTCCCAAGAAACTAATTGTTATATCTGTGCAGTCAATAATTTCCAAATCATGATTGCCAATGGTGGTTCCATGAAATGTGGAGGGCATTGTGAAAATGTGTGTCTCCAAATTGGTGACTACCACTTGAAATCTCATATGTTTGTTACCGACATGGGTGGTTGTGACATTGTGTTGGGTGCAGACTGGCTAAGGAATTTGGGTCCCATTCTCATGGATTTTAAGTAATTAACCATGTAATTCGACCAGGAGGGCCAAAAATATAAGTTCCAAGGCATCATCATCGGTTCCCCTGAGATCATTAGTTCCCATTGCATGGAAAAGCTATTCAAAAAAGGTCATTCTGGCATTATTTCCCAACTCCATGCCATACAAGCAACTGAGACACCCTCTGTGCCGCAAGACCTCTAATCCATCCTCTCTAAACATCAAGTCGTTTTTTCCACTCCCCAGGGAATCCCTCATTCATGTGGTTTTCATGATCATTCCATTCCCCTTGTCCCAGGAAGCCTTCCTCCCAATATCCATCCCTATTTTCACCCCTTTTCCCAAAAAAATAAAATTGAGAAAATGGTTCAAGAACTGCTCCACGCAGGTGTTATCCGCCCTAGTACGAGCCCCTACTCTTCTCATGTGGTCATGGTCCTTAAGAAAGAAGGTTCTTGGCGCATGTGTCCTTACGTCTGCTCCATCAAAAAACTCACCATTAAAGACAAATTTCCCATTCTTGTCATTGATGACCTCTTGGATGAATTGAGTGGCGCCCAGTTCTTTACTAAACTTGATATTCGTTCTGACTACCACCAGATCCGTATGAAAGAGGCAGACATTCCTAAGACTACCTTTAGAACTCATGAGGGCCACTATGATTTTTTGGTCATGCCCTTTGGCTTGTGTAATGCTCCATCCACTTTCCAAAGCCTCATGAATGATGTCTTTCGTCCTTTTATCCGTCATTTTGTCTTAGTTTTATTTGATGATATCCTCATCTATAGAAAAACCTGGACAGACCATCTTGCTCATGTGCATCGAGTTCTCCATCTGCTCTCCCAGCACCAACTTTTCCTGAAACAATCTAAATGTTCTTTTGGCGCCTCAGAAGTCGAGTACTTGGGTCATATTGTTGGCAAGGTCAACATCAGGGTAGATCCTAAAAAGATTGAAGATATGCAAGACTGGCCTCACCCAAAGACTCTCAAAATCTTGTGTGGATTTCTGGGCTTAACAGGTTATTATTGCAATTTGGTTAAGAATTATGGAAACATTGCGGCACCTCTCACTGCACTCCTTAAAAAGAATTCTTTCACTTGGACTCCAGCAATTGCTTAGGATTTTCAAACCTTGAATATGTCCATGTGCACCACTCCAGTCCTGGCCCTTCTTGATTACACAAAGACCTTTGTTATGGAATGTGATGCTTCAGGGAAAGGAATTGGCATTGTCCTTATGCAAGAGGGTCGACCTTTGGCCTTTACTAGCAAACAACTGTCTGAGCAAAATTTAGGCAAATCAATCTATGAAAAAGAAATGTTATCTATTATGCATGTCATTGATCTTTGGTGCCCTTATCTATTGGGGTAACACTTCCAAATTAAGATAGATCATCAAAGCCTCAAGTATTTTCTAGAACAATGCATTTCCTCCCCGGAGCAACAAAAATGGGTGAATAATCTCTTTGGATATGATTATGATATCATTTACAAGAAAGGAAAAGACAATGTGGTTGCGGATGCACTTTCCCGAAAATATGAAGATGAAGGGTCCCTTTTTTCTCTCTCCTTCATTGTACCAGATTGGCTCCAAGTTGTTCTCCAGGAATGGCTACACGATCCCAAAAGTTCACATCTGATACAACAATTGTATTCCAATTCTCCAGTTTCCCTAGGGTACTCTTGGCTCCATGATGATTTTCGATACAAAGGTCATTTGTATTTAAGTAAACAGTCAAAACTTAAATCCAAGGTACTTTCTGAGCTTCATGCTACACCCACAGTTGGGCACTCCGGGTTTACCAAAACCTATGATAGGGTCAAACGCTCTTTTTTATGGGATGGTATGAAACAGGACGTTCAATATTTTTTGGCTGAATGTGATGTCTTTCAACGCAACAAGGGAGAAATAGTCAAATATCCTAGCACACCACAACCGCTTCCAATTCCACCTACTATTTGGTGTGATATCTCTATGTATTTTATTGTAGGATTACCTAAATCGGGCAATAAATCAGTCATCATGGTGGTAGTTGATCGTGTTTCCAAGTATGCTCATTTTTGTGCTCTTCAACACCCATCATTTACAACATCCACGATGGCTCAACTTTTCATGGATCAGGTCTTCAAGCTTCATGGCATGCCGCATTCTATTGTTTCTGATCGCGACCCAACTTTCACCAGCAATTTTTGGCAAGAACTGTTCAAGATACAAGGCACCCAATTGCATATTAGCACAACTTATCATCCCCAAACTGATGGTTAAACTGAATTTGTCAATGAGTGTTTGGAAACGTATTTGAGGTGATTTGCCTCGGAAAAGAAAAATCAGTGGGCTCAATGGTCACCACTAGATGAATGGTGGTACAACACTCCATACCATACATCTACCCGCATGACTCCTTTTGAAGTTATATATGGAAAAAATCCACCTTTAGTTCTCTCATATTTGCCAGGTGTCTCGAAGGTCTAGGCGGTTGACCAAATTCTTACAATTCGAGAGGCTATTCTCCGTACCCTCAAAGAGAATTTGGTCATGGCCCAGAATTGCATGAAGAAACAAGTAGTTCAAGGTTGCTCTGAACATCAATTTGCAGAAGGGGATCAAGTGTTTCTTCGACTGTAACCTTACAAGAAAAATTCCCTCAAGGTTGACCATTGTCAGAAATTGGCACCCAAATTTTATGGTCCTTATACCGTTCTCAAGCGTGTGGGATAGGTGGCCTATCAGTTAGCTTTTCCTAGTCATTCTAAGCTCCATCATGGTTTTCATGTTTCCTTCTTAAAGAAGGTGATTGGAACTAAGTGCCAAACTCAAACCAACCTTCCTGAGTTCGAAGAAGAAGGATCCATTTGGCTACAAGCACAAGTAGTTTTGGACCAGGGTGAGCATCGTTTGCATCAGCGAACCATCAAGGAAGTGTTAGTCCAGTGGAAATATACAACTCCAACATATGCCACTTGGGAACCAACTACCATTCTGCAGCAATTTCCACATCTCAAGCCTTGAGGACAAGGTTTTTTTAAGGGGGGGGACATGTTAGGGACCTAACCCCTCACATAGGTAGAATAATATATTCTCATGTAATAAAGGTCAATATTAATAAGGCCTAACAATAAGGAAGAATAAGTCCAATGTAAGAAGACCTAATAGAAGCTTCCGCTTCTAAAAGGATCTTCCTCTAGATGGTTCTTTTGATAGACATATTTAGTATAAATAGGAGTTGAGGGTATGAGAACTTTTGTCTTGATATTATTGTAATAGAGCTTTTCTCTGCTGGAGGTTTCCCCCTAGAAGAGGCAAGTGAACATTGCTCTCAGTAATCAAAGTGCTCTTTCTAGTGTTATTTTGGTATTATTGTGGTGTTGTTTTGGTTATATTGTTGTTCATCTTCCATTTCTAGCATTTTATTTTTGTTCTGCATACTTTTTATATCTGGAATATTACACTACCTCTTATGCTGCTTCGTTTTCTTCTCTTACTCTAATGGATTCTTGAGAAGTGTTATCTATTGTCTCAACTTGTTCATCAATGGTCATTGCTTTGAATTTGGTCATATTTGGGTTAGCCCTTCTATGGAGCACCTCCTCCCGGTCTTGGGCGCCCTCAGTAAAGATATCATCTTCGAAACTATCATAAGTGTATAGCCAACATGAGGATACTTGCGACATGTGTTGGAGTACCAACACCTTTGGATCATGCTTTCGAAAACGTCCTATGGGGAACCGATACTCAAGTTGACTCAATCCTTCTTGTTTCTCCTGTGCAGTGTCTTTTACCATATAAAACCCAATATGAAAACCATAGGGTATGAAAGACCTCTTCTTATCCTTTACCAGAGAAGCACTATAGCCTTGTAGAATGGTCTAGTAACAAATTTCTCCCAATATGAGATGGTCTGGGACATGAACGGGGAGGAAGTGTGGTGCACCAGTAGCCTCGAACACTCTGATATAAGTGCTTGTTTCTTCAAAATACCAGTGGCCAACTTTTGATATCATCTTTTTGGCTGTCGCTGAAAGCCTTTGACAATATTTTCTAAATATAATAAACTCCACTCTGGCTATAAACTTATCACATATCGTGGTGTAAAAAAATTTGTACCTGTTTTCCCACAAAATGTTGAAATAAACATGCACGGGTAACTCAGCAACATGCCAACTTAAATTCATACCTGTGAAAACGTTTCTCACACAGATTACATCCAATAGGTAAGATGCCATGTATAAATTGATGTTTCTCCATCTTTTGGTGTCTGGGCCTGTAGGATGTTGGTACTGAGTTGCTTGGAAATGATGGCTCCCCAATTGAAACTACTCCTGGAGATTGCCATAGTATATGCTAAGGGCATACATGCCTCTGAAAAATTAGAGTAGTCTTTTTCTCCATACAATTGGCAAATTAAATCCATTAAATACATATAAGGCTCTCTGAGGTTTACTGTGTTGTATCATCCATTTCTCCTTTTTTTGAACTTTTTATATTCTTTCCACCACGAGGCTAGTAATCGGCTAGTCTCATGGAACTCATAAAACCTAACCAAAAAATATATATTCAATCTTTCCTCTGGGTCTCTGAGTTTATAGTATTTTTGTACCTCTACTGGAAGAAATACACCAACACATTTTTCCTCCTCATTATTGACCATGCATTTCATCGCATCTGTTTGGTCAATTATCCATCCTAGGGTTTCGATGGAGGGAAGAACTAGGGTCCGACAGGCCACCAAGTGCAGATATGAATGCCTAATATTCGGGAAAACTTGTTAATCCAATACCCTGATGTCCAGGTCCCTGTGAGGTGTAAACTCCGAGTAATATTCCTGATTGATTTTGTTAAAAAGATCCCCCCAATGTGGGAGCATTGCTTTAGATCTAGTGCTTGCCTCTGTGTCCCTGAACGTTGGAGGCTGGATAAATTGTTTCTTGGTGGAAGTTCGGGTAACTGACTTTGTCTTTGAAACAAAATCAAGTTCCCTAGCGTTCGTCGGTGTCAACCCTTTGTCGATCTCTAATTATTTCATTTTAAGCATTCTTGGTGAGTGTCTAGTCGTCAGATTTCACAGAGGAATTTTCCTGCACAAAATGGAATAAAAAGTCGCAAGCCAACTGTGACAAGTGTTATTCGATGCAATCATAAATGTAAACAATAAATACCATTCTTACCTCTTCCTTGTCGAAAATAACCTGGGACTACTGGTAATTGAAGTGGCACAATGACCTATTACCTCTTTGATGCTCGCTCTTGCTCCTTCGTCTGCTTGGGAGATCAGTGATTTGCGAATGGAATACCATGCTTGGGCACAAACTTTGCAATTTAAAACATACCTACCTTTTTTCATCGAGTCTTAAATTTAGGAGTACAAATATGATCTATACAATCTATAACAGAATCCACATCATGCTAAGGATTAAATGCAACGCAGGATGGCGGTGCAGGAGCATGTTACTTTAGAGTTCATCGACGAATTCAATTTTTTGAGAGTTGGTCAACACACATGACATCATGGTATCAGTTATGTGAAGTTATTAATTATCCATTAGATCGCAAACCTCATCCTTTACTTAGATTAGAGGTATCTCCTCAAATTACCCGAGCATTTTTTCACTTTGGGACTAGTGTGATCGGCATCGGGGATACATAGGATCATTAAATCGACAGCACAGATCGGCTAGGATCATCGGCGTCAGAATATAAAGGTTAGATCTAAATCCAAAATTTTGGTGTTCTAGCAACCTATCGGTAGTCAATGTGTGCATCGACGTCGACAAATTGTCTTTGGCATTGTTTCATTGGTGCCTCTAGGCAGAAGTTCCAACGCTAACCCAAACTGTTGTACAACACTGTCGTGGAAGAGAAGACGTGGAAGTACAGATATTACACAGGGGACATCAAAATATGGTTTGGGTGATAATCGAGCAATACAAACTTTCTACACAGCAAAACACGTGATGGTTGATTTGACCTTTTCGGCACGAGAAGCGTTTCTTTTCGGCGTCGGTGATTTTCTTTAGACATATGTTACTGTTCCATTTCTCCCTCTTCGTCGATGTCAAAGATACATTGGTGATCGACGATTTTCATTTTTTATGTTGACAACTTATCTTTCATATTTCTCGAATGCCGACGATGCATCAACGATTTTTAGAGGACTCTTTTCGCAGGCCAGAATCACTGATTAGCGCGCGGATTTTTTATAAAAAAAAATTAAGTTGTGTGTAATTAGTCCAATGCCATGTTCACTTAGCAAAAAATGTCAATATGTTCAATGAAACTTCAACCCAAACCGAATGTGATCGATGATAAAACAAAACAACAGGAAAACCCAACGATCCCTGCACAAAATGATTTCATTCAAAAATGACAAAGTGGTACCCAAAAGAAAAAAATCACAAAGAATTTTAGGGTGTGTTGTGTGCTCAACAAATGGCGATTTTCTGGGAGAAAACATAATATTTTCTCCTTCCCTCGTTCTTAGCTCATGCAAATTGGTCAAGAAACCATCTAGCTTTATTCTATTATTTCAACAGAACATTTTCTATCAATGTGTACAAAACTTCTCGGGTTCGTGAATCTGGATCCTCCTGTGGGGTTTAGCTCTTCCATCCCCTTTCTTGATAACCACAATCTGTGTCCTCTCTAGACAAGAGTCGGGTAGGGTGTCCATTGGCGTGAGGCCATTTAGCTATCATTTCTTTCTTAATTTATTTCTCCGATGCCAACGAGAATCCATAGCCCCGACAGGGTCACCCCGACATCACAAACCTTGCTCCACTGCTAGTGAGTGTCCATAGCCCTGATATATTTATCTGCCTACCCTATCGGAATTTGTACTCTTTTTATGGATCATATTTTTCTAGCATAAATACCAAGAGTGAATCAGAGAGGAGGATATCTGGTTTTTTTTTTACAAGGTGAAACTGTTAAGGTGGAGCTTTCCCTAGCTCTATCCATAGGTACATGTGATTCTTTCCAGCTATACATCTTTCCATTTAGCTTTACTAGGCCACTAGGAAGATATTTCATCGCTTCCCCAGGTA
Source organism: Picea engelmannii (assembly GCA_009831015.1). Classification (NCBI taxonomy): domain Eukaryota; kingdom Viridiplantae; phylum Streptophyta; class Pinopsida; order Pinales; family Pinaceae; genus Picea; species Picea engelmannii. The sequence goes on from ML823483.1 coordinate 35,538, forward strand.
GTATTCTTACAAAGACAAATATGATTTTGAAAATTTGTGTCCGCCCAACGTCTCTTATTTTGCATGTTAGTGTAGGTCAGGAGAAGAGTTTGCTTCACCATATTCATTAAGGTCAACCATTTCTTTATGAAACACAACTTAATTGAAAGAAAATAACAAGCAAAAAAGAAAGAATGAAAAAGGAGTTCGAAAACAGTCTTCCCTAAACCCACACACTTGTCCTGATCAAAATATACATTGAAAAAGAAACAATAACTCAAAAAAAGCATCAAAAGATGTATGTATGCATTTATTTTTTATTTTTTTAGGAGAAGTATTGTTTTAATGCCTGGCCATTCACCGAGAGGGTGTCAAATTCCCCCCTCAAATTCTACAACCGGTATCTACCTGAAAAGGTCTGAGCCACAAATTTTGGAACTTTGAGTGTTTTCCTTTAGGCTCCTTTTCTTTATCCCACTTCAAGACTAGGTCCCCTACTTTGAAATATTTTTCTTTGGCCTTATGTTTTTCGAACCATTTTTTAACTACCTATTGATGAGTGGTGAAATTAACTCTATCCTTTTCCCTTTCTTCATCCAACATGAGAAGGGTATCAATCCTTTGTTATATAGAGGATGAGGGATGATCACTTGATGCCTGAGTGAGCTGTAAAGATGGAAGATACAATCCGTTTGGAAGAATGGCTTCTTTCTCATATACTAGGAAGTACAGAGAGTTTCCTATGGCTTCTTTAGGAGTTACTCTATCAGCCCATAGGGAATTATGAAGAAAATTATTCCAATTCCTATGATTTTCAACAACTATTTTTTTTTTTAATTCTCACCAAGTTTTTATTAGTTGAATATGCTACCCCATTCCATTGAAGATAGTAGTTCACATAATATCTTATTATGATCCTCTTATCAAGGGTGAATTTTTTCAACAACGTGTAAGGAAAGTAGGCATAATTGTAAAAAACAAGAACGGAGGGCATCCCAAACCTTGTTATCAACTATTGCTCTAAAAATTGGATCACTACCTTTTCATTAACATCTGTGAGAGGGACAACCTCCATTGATCTCATAAAATAATATGTGGCAGTCAAGATATATTTATTTTGTTTCGAAGAATTGGGAGTAATTTCTCTTATGACGTTTATTCCCCATTGTTCAAACGGTCTGGATATGGTCACCAGTTGGAGTGGAATGGCTGCCCTCTTTTCTCTACCGGCACTTACTTGAAAAGATTTACATTTACTGGAATATGCATGAGTGTCCCTGAACAAAGTAGGCCAATAATAACCAGCCCTTAATATTTTGTGAGCCGTGGTTTCCCCTGCAAAATTTCCACCCACTAGACCATCATGGATTTCTCTCAGTACCTTTTCTGCATCATCATGTTCAAGACATTTAATGAGTACTCCATCATAATTTACACAAAAGATCACAAAATTTATGAGGCGATATTGAGCATATTTTAGCTTGAGAGCTCTCCTTTCTCTAGGGTTTAGGTTTTCCGGATAAGTTCCATGATGTAGGAGATAAGACAAGTTTCCATACCAGGATCCTTGCCTGGGAGGTACGTATAAGGCTTCATTGCACCATAATGACAACTCATTTTCCCAACCGGAGTCTTTTTCATTCATCAGATCTTGGGCTCAGCGACCAGTTTACACAATCCTTGACCCTTGACTATTTTGGTAGGTTTTATGTCTAGATCAAATTCTTGAATGACTGCCATCCAATTTCCCTTTCTTTCTCCCATTTCTTGTTGGGTGAACAAAGATCTAACCATGGGGTGAGGTACTATGACTTTAGTGTGATTCTTCAAGATATAGGATCTGAAATGTTTGATCGCTTTATAAACTGCATAAGCCTGTTAGTTTATAGCCGGATAGTTTAGTTCAGCTCCTTGGAGGTTAGTTCTCATAAATTATTTCGATGCCTCATTGTTTTCATCATCCTTCTGGGTAATTACTTCATCCAAGGATTGGTCAGAAGCAAATGTATAAAGGAAAAAATATTTTTTGAAATCAGGGCTTCGTAGCACTGGTGTTTGGGATATTGCAGTTTTGATGTTGTCGAAAGCTCCTTTCCTTTATTCATCCCATTTAAACTCTGCATCTTTGTGAATCATTTTTTGTAAAGGTTTAACAGTTTCAGCGAAGTCAGGAGTAAATTTTCTCACAAAGTTGATTTTCCCAAAGAAGGATTGCATGGCCCGTTTATTGTGAGGCAAGGGGAGTTGATATATCGCTTTTATCCGCTCAAGGTCGATGTTAATTCCTCCTTGAGATATAATATGACTTAATAGTTTCCATTACTCTACACCAAAGATGATTTTCTTAGGGTTCAAAGATATTCCATATTTCCTACACCTTTCAAAGATCTTATTCAAATGTTGAATGTGGTCCTCCTTATTTTTTGAGTATACCATTACATCATCTAAATAGACTACCACACACTTGTTGATCAATCCCCTAAAGGCTATGTCCATGGCCCTTTGGAAGGTTTCCCCTATGTTAATCAACCTGAAGGGAATGCATTTATAAGCAAAGGTTCCCCACTTGGTTCGAAAGGTAGTTTTTAATCGACCATCTTCTGAAACCAGGACCTGGTTATATCCCGAGAAATTGTCTAGGAGGGAAAAAAATTCAGAGTCAGATACTGTCTGTAAGAGTTGTTCCATGGGTGGGACTGGGTAGTTATCTTTTTTTGATGCTCTGTTAAAGTTTCTGAAATCCACACACAGACGAATCTCCCCAGAATTTTTTCTAACATGCACCAGATTGGCTACCCAGGCAGAGTGTCTGACCTGAAAGATAATCTTCGCATCTAACAATTTCTCCAGCTCTTGATACATTAGAGGTTCCAAAGATGGACAGTACTTCCTAATATTTTGTTGGAAAGGTTTTATTCCAGATTTTAATGGGATCGTGTGTTGGATAATGTGAGTATCGTATGTTTTTAATTCTAGGTAAGACCAAGAAAAGACATCTTGATATTATTTAAATAGTTTAAGATAAGCTTTCATGTCTTCTTTGGACACTGTCTTTCCTAAATTGAAATTCTTGGGATTCTCGGGGGTGCCTAGGTTTATAGTTTCATATATAGGGCATGAGCTCCCTGTTTTTTCATTCTTTGTCCCTCTAAATCTTTCCCTTGGGTCGAAAAGGTTATCCATATTGGCTACTCCTTTTGGTATCGTGTGAAACTTGGGTTTTTCATCAGAGTGATCTGTTCCTTTCTGTTCGTGGAGATTTGATTATGTGAGTAGTTCTTGGAATATTTCATCATCAATGGCCAAATCCTTAAAATTCTCTTGATTAGTCAGGAAATCTACAATCTATTCATCCCCTTCAAAGACTTTCCAATTAGAAATGTTGTTAGGTACCGACGGTTTGTAGAGAAATTATACTTCAAAACTTGAGGCTTCATAATCTTCTAAAGGAGATAATCTTGAGGCTGCAGTGGCTAGAGCATCAGCAAGGGTATTTTTTTTATCTTAGGAACAACGGTAATGTTGAAGGCCTAAAAATTTTCTATTAGTTTGTGCACCTCTTGTTGATAATTCCTTAAGTGAGGTGAATTGCAATGGATAGTATTCTTCACTTTCCTAACGATAATTTCGGAGTCTCCAAAAACTTTCATTTCCTTGATGTTTAAGTCGATGGATTTCTTTAGTCCCTAGACTAGAGATTTATGTTCAACGGTTTTATTAGTGCATTTGAATTCTAATCTGCAGGATAATAAGTTTCTCTTCCCCTTTGGGTCAATGAGGATGCATCCCGCTCCTGACCCTTCTTGCAATTTAGAGCCATCAAAGTACAACATCCAAATTTGGGGAGAATAATTTTTACCTTCTTCATGTCTAGCTATTTTTTCAATTTCAACCTCCTTGTCTACTACTCCTGTCGGAGAACCCTAAAAAAGGATGCTTTCTTTTGTGGCCATTAGTAAGTCTATTTGAAATATCATTTCAGATTTTTGTGTGGAAGGTATGTCAAATATGTGAGGGGAGAAATTACCGAAATCAGAATCACAGGAGTAGTTTCCTAACACAGGGAACTATGTCGACGATAGTTCATTTGGGGTCTCCAAATCAATGACGGTATGTTTGAGGTATCTTTATCTATCAATCCTGATCATGTTTGGATGTCCTTTCAATGGAAACCAAAGGTGAGCCCAGTCGATACTAAAGTATCCATTTAATTTCTCAGACCAGTCTCGGCTAAGTAACGTTCCATAGGCCTCTGGGATGTATACCACGATTATGTCAATTACTTGGACAAATTTGGGGTGTGTAGAAATTTTGATCATGAAATCTTTCAGTTCCCCAATGACCTTTACCTAAGTCCTATCTAGTTGTATAACGTGTTTATCACTTTTGATCGGGGTTGCGTTCACTTTCTTGCAAATTGACAATGGCGTGACATTTGAATATGCCCCTGAATCGACTAGGAAATTATGTAGATTTATGTTAAAAACTTAAAACGTAAAGAGGAAAGAAAGAACAAAAGGCCTTCCTTTTTTATCCAAAGAACAAGCATTCATATTCATCTTATTTGTTAATTCTGTGGGAGAAGGGGCGTCTCCTTGGTTAATGTTTGTCATAGAGGTATCTGTTAATTTTAAGGCCTATAACAAAAAACCCTTTTGTTGAGGAATCCTACACATGTCCATGACAGACACGTTAGATTTCATCTTCTTCAAGTCTTCCACTATATTGCAGTCTAGCTTAGGCATTTCCCGTGTATGTATGTTTGTGGGATTTTTTTGGGAAGAAAATAGGGGTTTGGGGTGATTGGTCGCTTGATCCCCTCGAGATGATTGAGTAGTGGTGGGATTACTTTGGACATGTTGACTTTTACTTCATGTATGTACAACCATAATTTCAGTCGGGGGTCCCTACACCTCAGCGATGTCGTTGAAAGGTATCGGGTGATCAGGATCCCATAACAACATGGTGGTCTCTTCATGTGGTTCTTGACTTTCTTGATCGGTGACAGCTATTTCCGAGCCACTGGGTTTCTCAGTTAGATAACATTCGTCTAGGAATTTACTATCCATTAGATTCATAGCATGAAACCATTGGGGGTAGTCCCTTTCTGAATGCTTTTCTTGATGATGTGTACAGAAGGATTCAAATGCTATGTTCCTTAAGTCGATGTTCAGGTTGGTTGGGGGAGGTTCTATAGCCTTGAAAGGTGGATTCCTTTTAAAAACAGGTTTATAAGGCCTTTGGCTTTGGTTTCCTTCCCCGACACTCCTTTTAATATCTAAGATCTCGTTGGAAAGTTTTTTGATCGTCTGTTGCAGGCTTTCTAGGTCCCCTCCCTCTTTCTCGGGACCTAGTTCTGTTTGTTTTCCTAGGGGTTTAGTTAACAAAAGTCCCCTATTAGGTGGAAGTTGGGTTTCCTTTTTTATTAGTGAGATCTGACCTTCTTTGCATCCTTTCATTTGGAATTCAATCGTTTTAACTTCTTTGAATTTTTTAGCTAGAGTATTTTTGGCAGCCCTTTTTATGAACATGGAAATAGAAGCTAGCAAAGCCTTAGCATATACTTCAATCTGCAGCTCCTGAGTAGGTTTATCCTCAGGTTGGAATTTGTTCAAAATGGTGGTGAACCTTTGGTTGAAATATTTGACCTTTTCTTTTGGATTCATAGTGGCGGCGAAAATTTCAGCCATTAAAGCTCATGTAGTAGTTTCTTCATCAAATTTGTCCAAGAAACCATTTTGAAACTTTGTCTAGCTAGTTATGGAACCAACTGGTAGGTTGAAATAACAGTTTGAAGCTAAATTTTCAAAGGTATAAGGGAACAGTCTACACACCACATCTTTGTGTTGTAAATTCATCAACCTTATGGCCAATATGAACTTCTTCATATGGTCTTCAGGCAATCCAAAGGTTTCAGGGTCAAATTTGGGAAGTAGCTTTTCTAGATGTCTGGTTACGTTATGCATCTGTCCTAGAATCACCAGAGCATATCTTTCCTACCATGGTTGGTTATTCGAGGTTGATCTCCCCCTTCTCCATATTTATCATTATTATCCCCCATGTCTTATGATTTGGAACATGAACGATCAGAATTGGACCCTTCTTCTTCAGATTCAGAATTGTCAGGTTCAGAGTAGTTATTGGTTGGTTGGGTGATGACTGGTGTTTCGAGTATTAGACCAAGAGGTATTTTGATCTCTGTGAAGGAAAATTCTATCAGTTCTTCTACATTGTGAATGAACACATGATCAAGGGTGTCAACAACTGGTCTTCTTAATTGTTTTCTTCGAGGAAGTAAAGGAGCTAGAGGTAATGCTTTGATCTGTCGAGCATAAGCTCTGGTGATTCTTATGAACTTATTCATCTCTTCGTGTGTAAGAGTGTAAGGTATTTCAGGGTACGCGCATTCTTCCTCTTCGTATTGTGAGTACTCATTGTACGTGGGTTGTCTTGAGAATGACTAGCCATGGATGTGGGATGTTTTGAATCTATAGGCTATGAAAAATATATTATCAAATATATTGCTAGCCATGCATTCGTTTGTCCCTCCTTCTAACGCCAATTATGTTGAGGGGTTTGAGATCCCTTTGACTCAACAACAGGAACCAAACCCACTTAAGAGGCCCAATTAGACTCGTAAGTGTTTGATGAGTGGTAAGGTTCTCCAGATTTGTGATCTGGCTGGAATTATCTATGGGATTTAATCGTGACTGATAGATATGTCCTTTCTGTGAAACCTTTCGTCATGCTATATAGTTGTATTTTGTATTATTTTCTAGTATTTTTGAAAATGAAAGGAAAATATTAAGCTAAACGACAGAGAGAATTTAATTTATATTGAAGAAAATTGGGTTTTCGAATAACCTTTATACTTCAACATGCAGACAATGAAGATCTAAACTATTTCAAACTAGAAATAATACCATTTTGACTTGTAGTCATTCAACATCGTATGAGATAATGGTTACGGAAACAAAACATATGTGTGACAAGAAATTAGTGCAGGAAAAGTAATTTTCAATGCTCTACCATCAATCACATATTAACACAATCGATTTCTATTCATCAATTAGAATAAAATAACTATCACAACATTATAAGATAACTTAAATAATAGATACAGCAACTCTTACTCAGTACAACAACAAATATTGAATTCGAAGACAGAGATAATCCCCTTCGATCCAATCACATTCACGCCTCAGATGAAATAAGTGTCTTTGGTTCTAAACAAAACTTCTAAATTAAAACAACTTGCACAAAAATAATTCTCTTACAATATTCCAGAAAAAGTATTTCTCTCCAAAACCATCGACCCCTAAACACAAGGTCAATTTTGTTATTTATAAAAATAACTAAACTAAAGATAGCTACTAAAGTTGTGTTAAGTCAAGAAAATGACTCGTAGCAGAATTTATCTATCAATTCTCTTAAGATCATCTTGTCATTTTACTAAAGTGGATTGTTACTTTCACACTTCGACCACCTACAGAAGAGATCTTCGCATGTATTTGAATAACGGAACATGTGTTGATCCATCAGAGCGGACAGGACATCCTTCATCTCAGTTGCATGTTCTTTGTACTTGATTAGTTTGACACTCATGCACTGTAAGACTGCGAGAGCTTTAATCGGTGGCTCCATGAACTTCTTCACTTGGCCCGGGATCATTCTTGAAACCTGCGAAATATTTGTTTCTCATAGTTGGTATTTCTCTGCATGTCGCTTAACTATGTCACATAAATTGGCGAAATCCTCTGGTGGGCCGAACCCTGGCAAGTCGATATCCCTCTTTTCTTTGTTGATATTTTCCCAAATTTTCTCACACTATTCCCATCTTTCCTGCATCTTCTGTCAAGGTTCCTGGACCATGTGTACCCAGTATTCAGCTGCTTTCCATATTCGGGCGATAATGTTGTCCATCAACACTCGAATGTCATGTTTTTTTGTATCTCGGCCCTTATGTACTTCATTGATGTAGTCGGTCTGTTCCAAGGGTTGATGTTCCTTCTCATAACATCGTTGCATGTATTTGTAGGTTGCTAGCCCCATAAGGGTATCTTCTTGGAAATCAACTATTTGAGCAGTGAAGAGGTCTCTCTCCCTTGTGAATTGTGCATACATTTCTCAGAACTCACTCTTCAAAAGTACCACCGCATGTGTTGAATTTTGGTAATACTCAACTTGATGTCGTAGGTTGTCCAACTCTTTCTTGATGGTGGTTACCTCCCTTTCATCCCTTTTTTCTCTGTCTAATATGGCATCGGTTATGGCCATCCATGCTCCTATTAGCTCAGTCATCTTGGCACTTTCTATGTCAAATAACATCTCTTATGTGGTTATAAACAAGGTGTTATCAAGCGTAAGATTCCTTTTCCTGATTGTTCTTTTCATTACAACCTTCCTTTTCCTATCATAAGTGATTTCCTGTATATCAGTGACTTCATCTATAGGTTCAGGAATCTGTTGATCTCCCCAAGACAGGTTATTTCCTAGGCTCCCTGCTGTAAAGAGGTGTTCCATGCTGGTTTCTCTATCTCTTCCAGGGATAGGCACCTGACCTCCCTCTTCCCCGGTCAGTGATTTCTGTGGTAGTAATGGTGACAACACTTGTTCTATTTCAAGGCTTGGTCCGCTCAACTCCTTAGTAGGGGAGTTTATTTTGTGTCTTGGTGACTCGACCTTCTATTGGCCCTCATCGCTAGACAAAGTCTTTTCCTTATATGGATAAGTGGGAAGAGGGTTGGTATTGGTTGATAGTTTGGTCGTTGGGATGTCAATTTCTAGTTTCCCCATTCCTTCGTCTTGTTCACCTGTATCCATATCATTCTTAGAGTTTTCATCATGAGGTTGTGTTTCTCTCGATGGTTGTGTTTCAATTTGATCGGGAAAAATAGTGTTGAGGGTGGTCATAGCTCACAGGCTGCCTTTTTGGGGTTTTGGGACCAAATCATCGGAGGTTGGACTAGATGTTTCCCCTTGTTCTTCCTCTTGTGTGATTGGCATCAGGGTTTTGCGTGAATCTTCTGATCCTTCCTCATCATCATATATGGTGATTAAATATATGAGGACAATAGGCATACCTGTCCCACTCGATGCTCTCACTGACCTTCGTTGAGTTGTGGTAGTCAGTGATGATCCTGCCTATGGTGAAATAGGGCTAGTGTTCTCTTGGTCAACAGTCTCTTCAGGTGGAACTGTTTTTCAACCATTTAGTTCTGCCTCATGGTCATTTGTAATGGTCGGGGTAATTCTCAAGGGTCCTATCAAAGGATTAAGTGGGGGATCTTCCCTTAATATTTTCATAACTCTCTCAGCTTCTTCTAGTAACAATATCCCCCTTATTTGTGCCTTTGTCGCTTCTGCTTCTATGTTTTCTTCTCTTACTCTAATGTCTTCTTGAGTAGTGTGCTCTATTGTCTCAACTTGTTCATCCATGGTCATTGCTTTGAATTTGGCCACATTTTGGTTAGCCCTTCTATAGAGCACCTCCTCCCAGTCTTGAGCACCCTGGTAAATATCTCATCTTCGAAAATGTTATGAGCATATGGTTAACATGAGGATACCTGCGACGCGTGTTGGAGTACCAACCCCTTTGGATCATGCTTGTGAAAACGGCCTATGGTGAACCAATACTCAAGCTGAATCAATCCTTCTTGTTTCTCCTGTGCAATGTCTTTTACCATATAAAACCCAATATGAAAACCATAGGGTATGAAATCCCTCTTCTTATCCTTTACCAGAGAAGCATTATAGCCTTGCAGAATGGTCTGGTAACAAATTTCTCCCAATATGAGACGGTCCGAGACATGAATGGGGAGTACGTGTGGTGCACCAGTAGCCCCGAATACTCTAATATAAGTGCTCGTTTCTTCAAAATACCAGTGGCCAACTTTCGATAGCATCTTTTTGGTTGTCGCTGAAAGCCTTGGGAATTCTTTTCTAAATATAATAAAGTGCACTTTTTCTATAAACTCATCACATATCCTGGTGTAAAAAAATTTCTACCTGTTTTCCCACAAAATGTTGAAATAAACATGCATGGGTAACTCGACAACATGCTAGCTTAAATTCATACCTGCAAAAACGTTTCTCGCGCAGATTACATCCAACAGGTAAGATTCCATGTAGAAAACTAATGTTTCTCCATCTTTTGGTGTCATGGCCTGTAGGATTTTGACACTCAACTGCTTGGAAATGATGGCTCGCCAATTGAAATTGCTCCTGGAGATTGCCACGGTATATGCTAAAGGCATCCACGCCTCTGAAAACTTAGAGAAATATTTTTCTCCATACAATCGGAAAATTAAATCCATTAAATACATATAAGGCTCTATGAGGTTTACCATGTTGTACCAGCCATTGCTTATGTTTGTGAAATTTTTATCTTCTTTCCACCATGATGCTAGTAACCGATTGGTGTCATGGAACTCATAAAACTTGACCACAAAATCTGTATTCAGTCTTTCCTCTGGGTCTCTGATTTTATAGTATTTTTGTACCTCTACTGGAAGAAAGACACCAACACATTTTCCCTCCTCATTATTAACCGTGCATTTCATCGCATTTGTGTCGTCAATTATCCATCCTAGCGGTTCGATGCAGGGCAGAAGTGGGGTCTGACAGGCCACCAAGTGCAGATATGATCGCCTAATATTCAAGAAAAATTTGTCATCCAATAACCTGATGTCTGGGTTGCTATGAGGTATAAACTCTGAGTAATCTTCCTGATTGATTTTTTAAAAAAGATCCCCCCAATGTGGGAGCATTTCTTTAGATCCAGTGCTTGCCTTTGTGTCCCTGAACGCTGGAAGCTAGATAAATTGTTTCTTGGTGGAAATTCGGATAACTGACTCAGTATTTGAAATGAAATCAAGTTTCTTTGCGGTCACCGGTGTCAACCCTTTGTCGATCTCTAATTCTTTCATTTTGGGTGTTCTTGGCGAGCGTCTGGTCGTCGGCTTTCGCGGAGGCGTTTTCCTACACAAAATGGAATAATAAGCTGCAAGACAACTGCGACAAGTTTTATTCGATGCAATTGTAAATGTAAACAATAACGACCATGCTTACCTCTTCCTTGTAGGAAATAACTTGGGCTTACTGGTAATTGAAGTGGCACAATGACCTGTTACCTCTTCGATGCTCTCTCTTGCTCCTTCGTCTGCTTCATAGATTAGTGATTTGTGAATGGAATACCATGCTTGGGCACAAACTTTGTAATTTAAAACATACCTACCTTGTTGCATCGAGTCTTAAATTCAGGAGTACAGATATGATCTATACAATCTATAACAGAATCCACATCATGCTAAGGATTAAATGCAACACAGGCTAGCGGCGCAGGAGTGTGTTACTTTAGAGTTCATTGGCGAATTCAAATTTTTGAGAGTTGGTCGGTGCACAACATCGTGGTATTGGTTATGTGAATTTATTAATTATCCATTAGATCGAAAACCTCATCCTTTACTTATCTTAGAGGTATCTCCTCAAATTACTCGAGCATTTTTGCACTTCGGAACTAATGTGATTGGCATTGGGGATACGTAGGATCGGTAAATCGACATCACAGATCGACTAGGATTTTCGTCGTCGGAGGATAAAGTTTCAATCTAAATACAAAATTTTGGTGTTCTAGAAACTTGTCGGTAGTCAATGAGTGCATCGACGTCGACGGATTGTCTTTGACATTGTTTCGTTGTTGCCTCTAGGCAAAAGTTCCGACGTCGACCCAAACTGTCGTACAATGTTGTCATGGAAGAGAAGACGTGGAAGTACATATATTACATAGGGGACATCAAAATATGATGTGGATGATAACCGAGCAATACAGAATATCTACGCAGAAAAGAACATGACGGTTGATTTGACCTTTTCGGCAGGAGAAGCATTTCTTTTTTACGTCAGTGATTTTATTTAGACACGTGTTATGTGCCCTTTCTCCCTCTTCTCTAACGTCGATGATGCATCGACGATCAACGATCAACAATTGTCGTTGTTTATGTTGAAAATTTGTCTTTCAGATTTCGTCAATGCCGATGATACATCGACGATTTTTAGAGAACTTTTTTCGCAAGCCAAAATCACCGATTAGCGCGCAGATTTTTTATAAAAAAAAATTAAGCTATGTGTAATTAGTCTAATTCCATGTTCAATTAGCGAAAAATGTCAATCTGTTCAATCAAACTTCAACCCAAAAATAATTTTATCGATGATAAAACACAACAACAGGAAAACCCATCGATCCCTACATAAAATGACTTCATTCAGAAATGACAAAGTGGTACCCGAAAGAAAAAATTCACGAATTCTTTTAGAGTGTGTTCAGTGCTCAACAGGATGGAAGGGTTGGACATTTTTAACCAGTCTGGCTGCATGAGATGACTATGTGCAGAAGGAATCCTTTCCTTTTACTTCAATCTTGTCGACCTGCTTCTGCTAGACAGAAGGTGCTTGGACTAAGGATGCAGTGGTTGCGATGTTCTTTTGTTCACCTTTTGAACAGACTATGAAGAAGCTTAATTTTGTAGTATGAGATACTACCTTGCAAGACTATTTAGATGGGACAATAGTTGGAACTACCTCTAGTATTATGTAGAGATGACCCCCTAGAGTAACAATTACACTACGGGGTCGAGACTCATAAACAACATGGATCTTACACATATATGGTTGGCCCAAGAGAACATCACATACGTCCAGCGGGGCAACATCACATAATACCTCATCCTTGAAATGTTAGATGTCGTATGAAAATCAACATTGCTAGCTGACATGGAGATCTCGTCCCTAACGAAGCCACTCGATGTTGTATGGCTACAGGTGTGGTGTTGTCGACAATCCCAACTGTTTGACGACCTCTGCTGAGATGAGGTTCTTCTGGCTTCCGCTATCAACAATAAAATGTAGTGGGGTCCCCTTCACCCACATATGTGAATTAAAAAGGCGATCCCCCTCTTCAGGATCTGTTGGTTCTTCTGGTTGAATTGTTGTGGTCGCGACAATAGCATTGGGGTTTGCGTTGATGATCTATCTTCTATTAGTATTTTATGAATAAGATTTTGAATAAGGGTTTGATTCCTTGTCTTTGATCTCAGCCACCAATGACTGTTTTGAGAGACATTCATCGGTGTTGTGCCAGGGGATTTTTTTGAAATCACACCATTTTCCAGTGTCCTTCTTCGTCTTTCTGTTACCCTTCTTTTCCTATGGCTTGGATTGGTTTTCTGAAGGCTGGTTGTTAGGTTCATATTTACCATACTTCGGTTGTTGCGGATTTGCAGACCCGAACTCCCACTTTTTATGGTGCTTAAATTTCTTCTCCATTTTAACAACATATCGATAAGCAACACCGAGTGATGAGATCTCCAGAAAATCCATTTCAGTTTGGATGTATCTGTGTAGATCCCCACGGTATTTCAGAACCAAATGTCGCTCAGATTCTTTGATACCCATATCGGTGCGCAAGGTATGAAAGGTATTGGTGAACTATGACACTATTTGGCCCCTCTCTTGACGCAGTGTGGTCCATATCATGTATTGGTCTTCATAGTTTCCAATAGGGTAATATTGTTCCTTGACCGCATCCACACAAAAAATCCCAAGTGGGCTCGACCCCATATATTCCAGACTCCTATGTGGAAATTCTCTCCTAGTAAGTTTCCCACCAATGTTTGACATGGGGGAGATCCTTAAAGAATGCAAAGGTGATATTTTCCGTGTCGGAAAAATTGTGAACAAAGAAATATCCTTCTAGCAGATTTAACCATTTGTCTAGGGAATCCGCATCTATTTGACCTTCAAATACAAGAATATAAAAATTAGCATGTACCTTAAAAGGAGAGGTGCTTCCAAAGTGGTCGCTTTATGAATATGCGCCTACTGCTATCAATAGGCGTTGAAGGATGTGGGTAAAATTCTCCATCATTTCGTCCCTTTGTCGTGTGAGAGCTTGCTAAAGCAATAGATTAATAAAATCTTTTTCTCCATCGTTTTTATTTTCTTCCGCCATGGAGGATTTCTTAGGTGTGTGAGAGTGATTGTCCTAAAGAGAGACAAACTCGAGACCGAACTTGCTATATTCAGACCTCATTGGGGACATGCACTGAAAAATGATAGAGAGCAATCTTCTTTGATACCACTGATCCAGATTATTTTCGACACGAAATGAGAGCGGAGATATAATAAATAAATGTACAAAAATGTCTCAGATATCCAATAATATAACAAAAATATATCAGAGATGCAACCATAAACACAAAGATACAGTAATACACAATTTCTATTAATGAGTGAAATGTACAAAATTGTAGAAATATAGAGTGAAAGACTCACTAGAATGGTGGCATCTTACCTCTAGAAAGAGATGTGACAGATACTCGCATTCGAAAGAAGATGATGGATTACAATGAGGCTCTAAAGGCCTTTTTAACATAAATAAAATCCAAAACCATAACCCCGAAAGATGAAAAGCCAATAGTTTTGTGGACCCCGTTTTCGGTAGTTTGATGTATCAACTTCTCGGGGGTGTAACTTTGGCATACGATGTCCTTTTGGGGCGCACGATAGCTCATTGGAATGGTATCGTCGAGGATTCATCTTGGGGGCTCAATTAGATATTTCGGCTATCATTGAGGTCTTAGATAGCTAAAAAACTTCATTTAGACCCTCAAAAAGGCTCTAAAAGTTTAGGAACCAAAAAGTTGCTAAAAATAGTAAATCGACATAAGACTGTTTTGAGCCAGTTGGAATAGGTGTGTGGCCACCAATATCCACCTGGATTATTTTCTCAACTTTCCTTCTCAACTCATCTCTTCTTGAGTAACTCTCGGCTCTTTCTCTCCTCTGCTCTTCTAGGTCCATTCATACCTCACCTCATCTCAACAATTTCTTGGATCCTCCTCAATGGATCCATTTTCTAGATTCTTTTCCCCCACCTTTTCCAAATCCCCCACCTATCCCTAGGGGGTTTACTTGGACATTCTATCAAGTTCCATGGGCATCATTATTTTTTCTACGATCAACATCTTGATCCAAAGTGGAATCTCCTCCAACATCCACTTCATTGGACCTTCTTCAAACTTTCTTTCAGCCTCATTGAAAGAATCATTTTATTCTATAGAAAACTTAATAATCTATCCTTCCTTCACTCGAGTGAAACAAAAATCAATAGCCCGAGTCCACTTGTTATCCAACACCTTCAAGCTATTAAGCGTGGATTGATTCCAAATTATTAGCTCCAATGGAAATGCAACCGAATTGATAACAACTTGCCTCTTTAGCCATTCATGCAATAGACATGGAAATTCCACAAAGAATAGTTCATGCAGATCCGAGTAAATATATCTGCCTTTCCATTCCTTCGTGTTCACCCTCAATCCTTGCATCTCTCGCAGGGAAAACTTAAATTATTTTTCTTCTATCCAGTCTTGAATCTCCTCTTGAGATGGATGTCAACTCATTTTTATTTTCCTTCATCGATCTCGACAAGACTTCAAGTCTCGACAATGGAACCATTTTTTGGGCACTTTTAGTCCACGCTTGCACATGTCTCACCCTTCTTAATTCTGGGGAGTTTTAGACCTTGGGTTTGTCCAGAGTTGTCCAACAAAACCCCCAAAGCACCGACATATCAATACTCAGTCAAGGCTGAGGAAGTTCTCACCCGAATGGATCAGAACTGTCATATCTTTATTACTGGAAGTATTCCATCACATAAAAAATATACATTGCATAGGACAACTACATATGAAAGCCATAGAACTTGATATCTTTACTATATAAAACCTCAGAAATACAACATGTTGTGCAAGGCACCTTTTCTCAAAATGCATACATAGAATAGACACCAAGTTATATTCAAAGCATTACAAAAATACAACAGACTCAGATTGAGCTCGATATTGATAGCTAAGCCAAGTCAAAAACTCTTTAACTCTATTCCTGATGTTAAAGCTTCCTTTTATAGATTTCTTTGTTGGGGACCATTGTCTCTCTCTACTCTTCTCCACTAGTTTGTTTGATAAAACTTCCTCTCGTGCTTCTCATGTTAGGTATGTGTTATATTATTTGCACGACTAGTTGTAGTGTCTGCTACGTTGCGTCGGGTGCGTGGGGGGTGATCCAGATGGATGTCGGTGGCCTCCCACCTATTCCAACTGGTTCATTTTTGCAGTTTTCCAGTTTGGCAGTTTTTTTCCTAATTTTCAGGTCCCTGCCTTGCAGGGTCGTTTTGAGGCCCTAAACAATAATTTTAGGGCTCGCCAAAATTAGAATTGAACTTTGTTAAGTAGCAGAAAAATGTGTAGTCCTCGGATAGACCTTTCCAACGGGATATCGTGCGCCTAAAATGAATATTGTATGCAAAAGTTACGACCCCGGGAAGTTGATGTACTAACTTACCCAAATGGGGCCCACATGAATTTTGGCGCTTCATCTCCTAGGGTTAGGTTTTTGGATGTCTAGGGTTTTTGACATTCCTGTTTATTGTAAAAAGGCCTTCAGAGCCTCATTGTAATGATTTTTCTTGCAAATGAGCACAATCGTCACATCTCTTCTTAGAGATAAGCCGCCACCATTCCAGTAAGCTTGTTTTCAACTGCATTTTATAGTTTCAACTTATTTCCTTATTGGATCGAAAACCAATTTTACTGTATCTATGTTATTTTGGGTTAAGCATCTTTTAATAATCTGTATTCATTTTGTTATGCTCATAAAATCTGGATCAGGGGGGGAGTGGTTGAGGAGGAGATGCAGGGGGGTGATCCTCCTTGTGCGGAGATTCGGGGATAGCGTGTCGAGAAATTTGTTTTGCCTTGGGAAACGTGTCATATTTGTTCCTCGTTTTTTGTGTCACCTCGATTTTCATGTCCATTGTTGGGCGGTTTTTCGACACATGTTTTTTACCAATGGTTTTATATTTATGGTTAAGGAATTAGGTTTGTTGACTAATCCAGGTCATTGGGTTAGGGTTTTGAATGTCGTTGGCTCCTATATGTATATTGTATTGTAAACAATGTATCACTATGAATGAATATAGAATATGTTGGTTTTCTAGGTTTGGGTTTCTAGGGGAAAAATCTCTATGTAATGTGTGTATTTTCCATTGTATCTTTTCTGTTCTTTTATTGAAAATCTGTTTGCAGTAAAATATTGTACAAGGTTAAAATCTACATTTGGTGTCTGCCAACACTCCACGTAGACTTTCTACATCAAGGGAAATCTTAACAGCTTGGCCAACTCGTTCTTTGGTCATCCCACGTCTTTGCATACTATTGGAAGTAATCATTTGGGGATATTTCTCGATGATTCCTTTCTTGATTTTGATGGGCATCTTCTTGTTTTCCGATGCAACTGACAAGACTCAGATCGACGTATACTTGGTAGCCTTTAAGCCTAGCACACAACTGACAAAACTCGGTTTTTTGCGCACTCTATGTCATTCCTCACACATTTCCTTAGGCGCGTGCAAAATTGTGGAATGAGCGCACATAACTCTTTTTGTGCATACACACAAAGAATGAACCCAAAACTTTGGGTGCCAACACCAATTGCCGAGTTTCCCATGGTTGTGTCTTGGGAACACAATTTTAGGCTCATGGTTTTACTCTAGTGCATGGTTTTATTGTAGCTTTAGTACATGATTTTCTTGTAGTTGGTATTGTATTAATGGTATTGGAGGCCTCTCTTCCTATAAAAGGATGGTGTCTCCCTCATTTTTAATGGTTGGAAATAAAGTGGAATAGATTCCTACTACTTGTGTGTGAGTTTTTCAATCTTTTGAGTAATGTTCTAGGGTTTTATAAAGAGGTTTTGAATTTACAAGCTTAATGAGGTACGGATTATCACAATGAAGGATGATGCAAAGGAGGTATGCTTTAACTCTATTTTCTTTCTTCATTGAATTTTAAGTTATATCTCTAAAGTTACATCTCTATTGTATTAGAAATGAATATCCTAGGGTTTTTCTTATTTACAATATATCTTGTGTAGAGTTTCTTTTATGATGCTTGGGTTGATTTCATTTGAGTTAACCTCCCTTTAAGCCTTCTAGTTTCATCGTCTCTAGCTTGATGCTCTTCTAGCAATGTTTTGATGTTGGGGGACTTCAATAAATTTGTTGAAGAGGATATTGAAAAAAAGTGGCTAAGACTCCATACCCAATGGTAGTAATCAATTTTCTTATTTCTTTCCCTCCATCTAAATTTAAATTTTTTCTTTTTCTTTTTCAATTTTTTTTACAAGCAATCTAAGGTTTTTTCAAGAATAATTCTTTTTGAGTTAGATTGCTAGATCTAAGTTTGACTTTAATTGTTGAATCTTATTCATCTTAGATCTCAATTATGCTAACCAAGTATTTCATGTTTTATCCATTTAAAATTGTCATAAGTAAGCTAGCCTAGCTAGCTGAAATTTTTACTTCTAGATCTTAAGTTTAGCTTGCTACATTTGTATATCTAACCCTCCTCTTGCAATAAACTCTAATGTGCTAAAATATTCCAATATTACTTTGAGTTTATGTCACAAATCTTAATGTTGGAAATACATAAATAAATAAATGTTGGAAATACATAAATAAATAATATGGCAATAGGTTTTTAAAGTTTGCTTTCACTCATGCTTGGTTAAGTTCCTTTAATAAAAGGTTAAATGTGTTTGGCATTGACATATTAAATCTAGATGGATCTCTTATTCACTGCAGATATACATGTTACAACACTTAAATTTATTAAACAATCCACTTGATTAGGTTAAAACACCCTAAACTCCACACTAAAGCTTGAACATTTTGATGATTGGTATAGTTTTATTTTAATCTCATTAATGGATTAGTATTTCATGTGTGTGCTGATTTTATTACAGGTTTAGGACTGATAATTTTATGAGAAAGATTTGGTAAAACTAATTAATTGGAATACTCATGTGTTCCTCTGAAATCTGATCTAATCTCTTTCCATCCCGGATTTTATATTTAACAACAATATATTAAGAAGTAATTCATTTAATAATTTCCGTCTAACCTCATTGAATGATATGTCCTAAATCTATTTAAGTGAATGGTTACCAAGTCTCTTAAATCTGATTACACCTATATGTTTTCAACACTTGATAATGAACTTTCCGGACATGGTTAAAGGGTTTAATGAATGATACATCTTCCATGACATCTTGCTGGCTACATTGTCATAAGTTTTACAAGATAATTCCAATAGATGATATTGTTCATTACACTTACTCCATATGGTTAAATGGTGGATGTAAATATTTTGGCACTTTCACATTGTCTCTGATTCAAATATCTTTGTGAAACATGAAAACATATGAATGTGAATGCTAAGCAATTTGGTTAACTTGTTTACTTTATACTTTTCATTGTTCTCAAACATAACACAAGTACTATGATTAATTGTCATTCACTTAACAAATTTGTGTTGGATTCATATTAATTAAGCAAATACTTTGTATGCTCTACTTTTCTTATCTCTAAGCAATTTGGGTTGTCTAGTTAATAATCTTGATCAATTTAAGTTAATCAATACTTACACTCCTTTTACATGATTGGCTTAGATTGACTTATAGGGAATCTGATTCGGATTATTTTTAGAATGAAATGAATGCAAAGATATAACAATGAAATATACAGAGATATTGCAATAAACACAAAGATACAATAATGCACAATTTTTATTAATGAGAGAATGTACAGAAACTGTAAAATTACAGAGTGAATGACTCGCTATAATGGTGGCAACTTATCTCTGAGAAGAGATGTGATGGCTACACTCATGCGCAAGAAGATGATGATGTTTACAATGAGGCTCTAGAGGCCTTTTTAACATAAAGAAAATCCAAAACTATAACCTTGAAAGATGAAACACCAAAAGGTTTGTGAGTCTCGATGGGGGCAGTTGGTATGTCAACCTCCGAAGGGCGTAACTTTTGCATATGATCTACGTTTGGGGTTCACAATAGCTCATTTGAAAGGTCTATCTGAGGACTACACATTTTTTTGTCATACTCTAGCTAAAATTGACAAAGTGACTGTGGTGGGCCCAAAAAACGTTGTTTAGAGCCTCAAAACGGCCCCGAAAGTTTAGGACCCGAAAAACTGTATAAAAACTTCCAAGGTGGAAACCCTTGTTTTGAGCCAATGGAATAGGTGGGTGGCCACCGATTTCCACCTGGATCAGAATTCCCCCTAGGCTAGGGAAGCTCACTTTCCTTAGTCTAATGTGTGGGGCAAGGCCATTGAGATAATAATGGGTGACTTTCTTGTAGTACCTCTAAGCTCTCACGCCGAAATTAGGAATTTTCTTCCTAGGGTAGAGTTTGAGATATAGTAGACGAGATACAAGTGCAGGGATTTATTTACATCAATATTGTTTTGAAGGAAGTTGACAAAGACAAATATGACTAGTTAACTATGATCATTGGAAAAATATGACTTGGGGACCATTACTTGAAAATTTAAAGGATGGTTGAGTTTGGGTTTAGGGGGGCAATTCGAGGCAAATCAAGAGGATCTCTAGAAGGATCCAAGCAAGGGTGATTGTCAATTTGAGAGGAGTTTAGGGACTTTGTTGTCTTTGAAAATGAAGGCCTTGAACCTGTGACAAAAGAGTCAGGGTTTAACTCTCAATCTTAGGGTTTTGAGAATAAAGAGTTTTTAAGGTAAGTTTAAATAAGCCTAGCTTATATGCCAATGAATGACATTCTTAAAATTCGTATTTGAAAAATAATTCTATAATGGTAAGTTTGAATAAGCCTAGCTTATATACCAATGAATGTCATTCTTAAAATTCGTATTTAAAGAATAATTCTATAATAATTCTACCCTTATTTTAATTTTAATAATAAATAATTGTGTTATATCTTACTTCCATTAATTTTTTTTATAAACATTTTCTTCTATAATTTATCATTAAACACTATAATGTAGGTAATCTATAAGTGCATCACCTAACCTACTACTTCCTGAACAATGTGTTTCCAAAAGACAACACTTTACATGAAGGAGCATAATGTCAAACCTTAAGAACCATTTTTCTCTTTAAAAACTAGAAGCGAGATCATTTTTTTAGTTTCTCTTTCATCATTGTAAGGGATTGTCATCCAATAAACGCAAAAGCTTAAACACCAATCAATAAAATCTAAAATAACCATTTAATAAACACGAAGCTCAAACAATAATCGACTAATTCAAAAATCACTTATATAATTATTCGCATCATAATATTTCGTTAAGTGACATATTATACAACCAAATACCTTACGATTATTTCTTATCAAAAGTATCATGCATACATCTTTTAAAGTGCATATAAATATAACACCATTCACCCTAGACGCTTTAGTCCATTATTTTCTTTATAGATTGATGAAATAACTTAACCTTCACTAGGTTTTGTTATAATGATAAGGGTGAATATGTGAGCTTGTTTTCTCATTTTTTTTATTTTTTTTAATATACTACTTAATAAATTTACTTTACTCATTTTAAATATATTAATTTTTTTTATATTAATAATATAAAAAAGAGTTATAGGTGTGATTTTCAACCAAAACACTAATAATGCATAAATGACTGTAAAAATATGAAAATATGTGAGTATGTCTTTAACAAACTACTTTGATATAGGATTATTTTAGAGAGTCTTTTCAAATTTTAAAACAAATAAAGAATAAAGTAGAAAAACTTGGGTTACCATAAGTCATTATATTCTTAATTTTGTGGGGTTTGGATGGACCAGCTTCATTTTGGGTTTTTGTTGTTTTTCCTTGCTTCTGTCATCTTCTTCATTAATGGTAATTGGGTTGGCACTAGTTCCCTCAAAATATGAGGTGTTTGTGATTTCTACCAAATCTCCATCTTTTTTTGAGTTTTAATCCGTCATCTTGAAACTAATTTTGAAGGAAACTTTGCAGAGGACTGTGAACTTCATCTCCAACATCTTAATTCTATCCAAAGTCTTTACATGTTTGTCATCTTGATCCTTCAAAGATAGAGCCACGGGTGTCTTCACCAACCAATAAAATTCCATTGCCCAAAAGACCTTAGTGTCCATTGTCCCTAGATCTCATAAAGCTAGTGTCATGTACCCACTCCTAAAACTCCTTAATGATGTTTTCGGTGTGTGATTTCTCCTCAACCCTGCTTTGTTGACCATTTCCTCCATTTTCTGTTGGGTATATCGAGGAATGCTTAGGTAGTAAATTTGTTTGGCCTCTTCTGCCCCCATGCCCATAGACCTGGGCTGAGTCCTCCTGTGTGTTGTTGGTTTCTGAGCTCCCTTATGTTTGGCTCCCCTTTTTCTCAGATGGTTGGAAGGAATGATTGTTATCCTCTCCACCTAGGTTCAATTCTCGTAAAAGTACATGTTGAACTCTTAACGAGTATATTATTGAAATGATAACGTAATAATTATGCAGGTTCCCATAAAATGAATGCATAAATATTTTTTTAATGCCATGTGTGCATGTTCCCATGAAATGAATGTATAAATATTTTTTTAATGCCATGTGCTTAACATGCACTTAAGGAATTACACATCTCCTACAATAATGCAATAATTATGCATGTTCCACACTAATGCAATAATTATGCGAATATGTAAATATTTTTTTAAATACTACTTGCTAAACATGCACAGAAGGAATTACACATCTCCCCCAGTAACATAATAATAATAATTATCCATGTCCCCCACTAGCCTAATAATTAAGCATGTCCAGCAATAGCCTAATAATTTTGCATGTTTAGTTGAGATAAATATACAAATAATTTTTTAATGTCACGTGCTCAACATGAATTAAAGCATAATAATAATAATAATAATAATCTATTTTTAAGGTCACTCGAAGTTAATAATAATAATAATAATAATAATAATAATCTAAATCTATTTTTAAGGTCACGAACCAGCCATACATCAAATTGGTGTATGAGACCTCATTGTTTGTGGGACAAGGGACCCACATACACCAAATTGATGTATGAGACCCCCTTGTTTGTGGGACAAGGGACCCCCTCCCCCCAAAGATTTTATTGGTAAAGTCTACAAAGGTACCCTATACATCTCTTGCATTAACACTAATTATACATCTCCCACATTAACTAACCCAATAATTATGCATGTCCCAGTGAAATGTGATGAATATGTAAATATTTTATTAAATGCTACATGTTGAATATACACTAACAATTAAATACTACAGGCTAAATATGCACTAACAAAAATTACATATCTTTGAAACTATCTTGGTAAGATGGTGAGATAAATGTATAACATGAAATCCAAGTGGCAATCCATTGATGATTTATGACTCCCAAAAATATGTAAACCAAGGTTGAACCTATGTCCCCAAAAGAACACCTCGAACATATTCAAATTCCATGTAAATCTAACCACCATTTATTAAATTGGTGATGCTAACCATGTATCTAAAACAAAAACCTAACATCAACGATATGGTAGTTACTAGGGCATGTCCATTACTATTATTAGAAAGTATAGTGACTAAGGCATAACCATGGCCATTATTATGGCTCCCAAGAGATGTAAACCAAGGTTAAGCCTATGTCCAAAAAAACACCTCGAACATATTCAAATTCCATGTAAATCTAACCACCATTTATTAAATTGGTGATGCTAACCATATATCTAAAAGAGAAACCTAACATCAACAATATGGTAGTGACTAGGGCATGAACATGGCTATTATTAGAAAGTATAGTGACTAGGGCATGAACATGGCTATTATTAGAAAGTATAGTGACTAGGGCATGAACATGGCTATTATTAGAAAGTATAGTGACTAGGGCATAACCATGACCATTATTATGACTCCCATGAAGATGTAAACCAAGGTTGAATCTATGCCCAAAAAAACATCTCGAACATATTCAAATTTCATATAAATCTAATCACCATTTATTAAATTAGTGATGCTAACCATGTATTTAAAACAAAAACCTAACATTATCAACTATATAGTATGTATACCTTTGTAAACTTTACTAATCAAATGTCTCTGTAGACTTTACTAGTCAAATAACTAGGCGGAGGGGATCCCTTATCCCACAAACAAAAAGATCTCATCCACCAATTTGATGTCTAACTTAACCGTGACCTTAAAAAAATAATTGTAAATTGTAAATATGGTAAATTGTAGTGACATGGACATGGACATGGCTATGGCCATTATTAGAATATATAGTGATATACGTTAATTTTGAAATTGTGCATAGAGGATTAAGCATGTCCAGCAATAGCCTAATAATTATGCATGTTTAGTTGAGATAAATATACAAATAATTTTTTAATGCCATGTGCTCAACATGAATTAAAGCATAATAATAATAATAATAATAATAATCTATTTTTAAGGTCAAGCGAAGTTCATAATAATAATAATAATAATAATAATAATAATAATAATAATAATAATAATATAAATCTATTTTTAAGGTCACGAACCAGTCATACATCAAATTGGTGTATGAGACCTCATTGTTTGTGGGACAAGGGACCCACATACACCAAATAGATGTATGAGATCCCCTTGTTTGTGGGACAAGGGAGCCCCTCCCCCCAAAGATTTTATTGGTAAAGTCTACAAAGGTACCCTATACATCTCTTGCATTAACACTAATTATACATCTCCCACACTAACTAACCCAATAATAATAATAATCTATTTTTAAGGTCACGCGAAGTTAATAATAATAATAATAGTAATAATAATCATCATCATCTAAATCTATTTTTAAGGTCACGAACCAGCCATACATCAAATTGGTGTATGGGACCTCATTGTTTGTGGGACAAGGAACCCACATACACCAAATTGATGTATGAGACCCCCTTGTTTGTGGGACAAGGGACCCCCTCCCCCAAAAGATTTTATTGGTAAAGTCTACAAAGGTACCCTATACATCTCTTGCATCAACACTAATTATACATCTCCCACACTAACTAACCCAATAATTATGCATGTCCCAGTGAAATGTGATGAATATGTAAATATTTTTTTAAATGCTACATGTTGAATACACACTAACAATTAAATACTACAGGCTAAATATGCACTAACACAAATTACAAATTACATATCTTTGAAACTATCTTGGTAAGATGGTGAGATAAATGTATAACATGAAATCCAAGTGGCAATCCATTGATGATTTATGACTCCCAAAAATATGTAAACCAAGGTTAAACCTATGTCCCCAAAAGAACACCTCGAACATATTCAAATTCCATGTAAATCTAACCACCATTTATTAAATTGGTGATGCTAACCATGTATCTAAAACAAAAACCTAACATCAACGATATGGTAGTTACTAGGGCATGTCCATTACTATTATTAGAAAGTATAGTGACTAAGGCATAACCATGACCATTATTATGGCTCCCAAGAGATGTAAACCAAGGTTAAACCTATGTCAAAAAACACCTCGAACATATTCAAATTCCATGTAAATCTAACCACCATTTATTAAATTGGTGATGCTAACCATATATCTAAAAGAGAAACCTAACATCAACAATATGGGAGTGACTAGGGCATGAACATGGCTATTATTAGAAAGTATAGTGACTAGGGCATGAACATGGCTATTATTAGAAAGTATAGTGACTAGGGCATAACCATGGCCATTATTATGACTCCCATGAAGATGTAAACCAAGGTTGAATCTATGCCCAAAAAAACATCTCGAACATATTCAAATTCCATATAAATCTAATCACCATTTATTAAATTAGTGATGCTAACCATGTATTTAAAACAAAAACCTAACATTATTAACTATATAGTATGTATACTTCCGTAAACTTTACTAATCAAATGTCTCTGTAGACTTTACTAGTCAAATGACTAAGCTGAGGAGATCCCTTGTCCCACAAACAAAAAGATCTCATACACCAATTTGATGTCTAACTTAACCGTGACCTTAAAAAAATAATTGTAAATTGTAAATATGGATTATAGTGAGTAGGCATTGGACATGGACATGGCTATTATTGGAAAAAGTATAGTAACTAGCGCATAGGCATAGCCATGGCCATTATTAGAATATATAGTGATATACGTTAATTTTGAAATTGTGCGAAGAGGATTATGCATGTCTCGGTGAGATGAATGTGTGACTTCTTTTCAAATTCCATGTACCTGTGAAATTCAAGTTGCATAAAGACGAATTGATGCGGATGCGTAAGAGGAATGAAACACAGGTACCAGTCACTGGCTGCATTGGCAACACATAAGATTCAGTGAAGCGGGTTCGTTGTAATATATTTGTTTTCTACGCACGGTAAGGCGATTTCCATGGTTCTTCTTTTCCAAGTGATTTTGGTTTAAAATTTTAGCCGTTTGGCTGCTGTACTGATGTGGGGAATTTAGTTCTGGGTTCTGGGTTTTGATATTGAGAAACCCACATGCCCAAAGAGTCTGTGAAATGAGAAATATGAATTAAATTGGGAAATATTGAAGCTTTTGGATTATTATCTTGGAAAATTCAAAATCCTTTTTTCCAAGTCAAATCAGGTTGCCAGAAGTAACGTTTTTATCTTATATCCAACAGGTTTTTAGTTAGGGGTATTGTGATTGTCTGTAGCTTCTAATTTCAGCAAAAAAAAATTCAGTGTTTATACATCTGTTTTGTATCATAGGAAGCTTGGAGTGGTATGCTGTTTACTGTGGCATTGGCAGAGTGTTTTATTTTTGTTTATCTCTTGTTAATTATAGGGAGGGCTGGAAGTGTTTGTGATTAGCCATCATTTTTAGGTGCTGCTTATATGATTTGCCCTTAACTTTTTGCCAGAGGGAGGTCATGAGAGAGGAGGTAAGAGGGCAACGTGATGAGGGCATACCCATTAGTTTTGGGCAAATGGTACGGCAAACCTGGTAGGTAAAAGGGAAGAGGTGAAGGTGCAGATTAAGGGTGGTTAAAAAAGGGCATTGACAGATCATACGAGTAATTACCCTATTTGCTGTAATCTTGGATCAGAGAGAATATGGATTGATTAATAAGAGAACGGATTTCTATTAGACTGGATCGAAGGATGGACGGAGGTGTAATGGCTGGGGATATGGTTGGTTCAGTAGGGGGGATGGTGGACTTGCGCACCCCTTTACAGCAGCAGCATCAACAGCAGCAGCATCATCTACATCACCATCTTCATCAACATCAGAAATTCACAGCTCCTCATCATCACCATATTCAGGAAACAGTTCCTTTTCCAGTTAGCCAACATATGGGCGGTGGCAATGAATCTGAGCAGTCTGTAGAGTTTCTTGAACTCAAAGGTTCATCAAGGAATTTGATGAATGGTAACAAGGGCAAGGCCTGCGCAAGTGATGAGGATGAGCCCAGTTACATGGAAGATGGAACTGATGGCCATCATAATGGTGGGAAGGACAAGAAGAATTCTCCATGGCAACGTATGAAATGGACAGATGACATGGTGAGGCTTCTGATTGAAGCGGTTTATTATGTGGAAATCTGTAATGAGGATCCTGGACTGGAGTGCACTAATGAGAATAGGAAGAAGTCTGGTATTCTGC
The DNA here is from genome assembly GCA_009831015.1 of Picea engelmannii. NCBI lineage: Eukaryota > Viridiplantae > Streptophyta > Pinopsida > Pinales > Pinaceae > Picea > Picea engelmannii. The sequence goes on from ML823483.1 coordinate 63,084, forward strand.
AAAAGAAGGGCAAGTGGAAAGCTGTTTCGGAAATCATGATGAAGAAAAAAATTTTGATTTCTCCTCAGCAATGTGAAGACAAATTCAACGACCTCAACAAGAGGTATAAAAGACTGAATGAAGTGCTTAGAAGAGGCACATCATGCAAGGTTATTGAGAATCCTGCTCTCTTAGATTCTATGGATCATCTCCCTGAGAAGATCAAGGAGGATGTGAGGAAAATTCTATGTTCCAAGCACTTATTCTATGAAGAGATGTCTTCTTATCACAATAGAAACAAGCTGCATATCACAGCAGATCTTGGTATGCAGTCGTCAACTCCTAAAAGCAGAGCTGATCATGAGGCATGGCAGGCAGTGAATGATGAAAATGGAGGAGATGATGAAGATGATCAGGAGAATGAGAACAATGATGAAGTTGGCGAGGGAAATTGTGATGAGAATGACAGAGATGCTGGAGCAGAGGGGATAGGGTTCTTTCCTAAGAGAACGAAGCCGAACAAAAAGTCAGAGGGGGCAAGTTATTGGACATCGGATAACCTGCATGAGTGCATGAGGTCCAGTGCCCCAGAAAACCTTAATCCAGTGATGTCTGGCATGTTGACAGATGATGCAAAAACAGCATGGACGCAACAAGATAGTGCAAAAACAGCACGGAAGCAAAGGCAGTGGACGAGATCTCTTGAATTGCAGATGGAGCGGAAAGTGGATCTTCAGGCCCAGGCATTAGAGCTTGAAAAGGAACGGTTCAAGTGGCAGAAAATCTCTAGCAAGAAAGACAGAGAGTTGAAGAGGCTGAAGTTGGAGACTGAAAAAATGAAACTTGAGAATGAACGTATGACACTACAGTTGAAACAGAAGGAATTGGAGATCGAATCTAACAGGTCAGAGGCAGGAATGACACCACATGCTCCTGTATTGGAATGATTCCAGGGAAGAGAACAGAATTAGGGGGGCAATGCGTTCAATAAAAAATGTGTTGTCTGGGTATGATGGGCTTCTGGCATTCTTCAGTTGTTAAGTCAGAAAGTTTAAAGAGTTCATTTCTAGTGAACTGTGGTTATCTAATTATATCAATATATCATATGAACAGATATTTGCTGAGGATATGAATGTTGCCCAGGGGCTTGTTGAGTTTGACCAGTTGTTGGATCACACACAATGCAGCTGAAACTCCTTTTTTACGTTTCTTGTCTGAAGATAAGGTCTGGAATCAGACTATATATATGAGCTATGATTGAAGCTCGACAATGGACTCTTCAAACGGAGCTTGAGGAAGTTGTTTTATGTTCAAAAGTTAAATGGTTTTAAGATACAGCTTCAAGCAGCTTCTTAATTGGAAATATGGTTTATAATATATATCATATATAAATGCAGTGGCTAGGAAGTAATTTGAATGCAAGTTTTGAATTGTAGGAAATTTTTTGATATAATGAATATTTAAATTACTATAGATTTATATGGCCTCATTATTCTTCTTTCATTACATGCTTTAAGTATGCAAGAAAGACTCATCGCATTCCAAAGAAGCATGAAATTAGAGAGTGGGAACAAGATGTATCAGTTTTAATCATTATAGAGTCTATGACAATATATCAAAATATCCTGAGATTACAAGGAGCAAATAATAGATAGAAATAGTTTATGGGCACAGGTCACTTATAATTGAAATACAGACCTGCATATATATTACACTTATTAACTCCACGTGTCCAAATGCACAAAACTATAATGAATATATTCAACTTCGGATATTATATGGGTCAACTGATTTCAAACATAATTACCAATCATTTCAACCATACAAGTCCAACGACGAACCTCTCCCAATTAACTTAACTAGCGTAAAACAATAGTGGAAAATGGCAATATTGACGGTCTGATATTAGGGTATGTATGGTGAACAATGGAGACTTGCCTCCTTATAATGTTGTTATTGTGGATTTTTTGCTGCCACTATCAAGGAGAGCCTACAATGTTCAGGGAAAGGTCCATGATCAATGGTGAAGGTGATAAATGTGAATATGACAATAATGATCATGGACTATATAATTAGCATGACCTGCCACTGATCTGTAATCTATTACTGGACAGATCTGTAATTTATTACTGGACAGATCTGTAATTTATTTCTGGACAATTCCAATAGATGGATCTCCACAACAGATTAAGAGAAATTGCTGGCATGTTTTAAAAATAGTACTGTTGTTATCCATTTACATGCCCAGAAATTCATGTACTTGCCTTTTTTACTGTTAAAAGTCTGTCAGCAGTGGGAAACTGGACAAACATGGACTATAAAAAACAGTAGAACACCATGCCTCTGCTACTGTCCTTGTGCTTATTCTCAGTAATCCAAATTCTATGCTCTCATGAAACAGAGATTCACCTGCAATATGGAATCTGAACACAACTAATGAAAAGAAAAAAAACCGTGAACACAACGACTGAAAAGAAAAAACCCAAGCAGCAACACATTCACACTATAGACACAAGAAAAAATACCATAGAGAATCCCAGACTTGGGGAAAACTCCAGCGTTCAAAAGCACAGCTTTATTATGTTCTCAAATTGAGTTACATACAACAGTGACGCTCACAACGAGGATTTTGTTTGTTTCCACTCACTGTTGTATTTACATTAAACCCTTAAGTGCTCTGAGTCACACCCTCTTCCTGAGAATTTGGGCGCCCACTTCAAGCTCTGGGACAGTGTTTCTCCCTGTGGATGGTTCATCACCTTCCCCTTTTCGTCCTTAGTATGGAAAAGGCCCCTGTTTTTTGAATTAGCTCTCTCCTGTCTGGAACCCCCACACTCTGCATTCTTAGAATCCCTCCGTGTTGAAATCTCCAGGCCAAGAAACCTCCAACCTTCAACAGTTACGGCCTCCAGAAACCTTCGGACTCCCCTGCAGCTTATTGTTCGATGTTTTGGGTAATGTGGCTGCCGTGTGGACCAAAACATAGCCATTTTCTGGGCAATTCTATTTCTTACCGTTTTCGTCTTCTTGCCCCTTTTGAGACCAGACATGACACTTGCCACTTGATCCATTTTGTATCACACCTCATTTTGGGAGCTTTTTGGTCCCACAAAAGCTTAGCAGTGTATGCAATGGAATTTTGGTTCCTCCATTATTCTCTCCAAGTCTTCTTCTACATCTCGCGTGAGAGCTTGTTTTCAGCCAATGCCACTCGATTTTCTATTCTAACTTGCCAACGCAAAGGGAGTTTTGTCTCTCTTTGTGTGCCTTGATAAAGTATGTTTGATGGCCTTTGGCCAAGTGATACTAATTTTCTTTTGGGGAAAGAGTGCATCCCTATCCCATAGACAAGGACTTAAAAGCATAACTTCACAGGGATCAAGTGGCACTATATCGCTTTCTACCTCATCGACAAAACCAGCGTTGATAGAAATCTTGAATTTACAATGCTTTGTGATCCTCATAATCGAATTCTTCTCCACCCAGCGCAACGAACGTTGTTGTGGACACTCGACACTCATATGTTGCGAATCCAGTTCATCAACCAAATAAGTGGAAATTAAATTGCATTGAGGACCACCATAAAAAGATCATTTCCCTTCTTTTTGTTCACTTAAATATTGATTCAGGGAAGTGCAATCTTTTCTCTACTTTCCCTTGGTTGTTGTGGTGTGGTGCAGACTAGACTCTCATCCACATCAAAGCTTCCTTCTATTTCTATGCCTTCTATCCTGGTAGCTGTCCTTACTCCTTTATTGGAGTTGTACCATTTTGGATGCAATTCTGAGTGAAGCATTCAACACTTTTCATCCATATGTCCATCTACATCATAGTGTTTGTAGTGCTTCTTGGGATCTTTACCCTTCTGCACATTCACTGCTATTTTATTGCCTTTGTTTTTGGCAACCAATTTCCATTTCTTTTGTTTCTCTATTGTTGTCACCAGGGAAATTTAAAGAGCTTTCTTGCTTGCTTCATCTATGCTTTTCATGTTTAAAAGTTGTTGCATTTGAATATGACCATGCAGTGTTGGGTCCAAGGTACTTCACTACTACCCCTGGTTCCTCTAATGAAATATCCAACAGTATGGCTTGCTTCCTAAACTTGAAGGAATATTCTTGGCACTTTGTCTGCACTCTTGCCAATATCACTGCCATTTCATGTGCTTATCCTCTTTGTATCCTATGAGATAGCACTGTGTCTTAATCAACTCCTTGAAGTGTTTCCATTTAGTCACCGATAGTTTCTTTCCCAACCACAGGACGTCAATGTAAACCTCTCACCATGTCAAGACATGGCTGCACATTTTCAAACAGGGAAAGGATTTTTCTGTTCCTCTTTTACTTTGTGCACGCTGAAGTACACCTCAAGTTGTTTCAGCCATCCATTGAGTTTTTCAGTTTAAATCGTTCTGTCATAACGTAATATCTCCACTTTGGACTCGATTTTAAACAGAGAATGTGGAACTTCCTTATGGGAAACCACTTCTTCCTTGAAGTTTTTGTTGCTATCCTCCCCTTCTTCCTCCTGCTGGTACAAAAACCCAGGCCTCTTGGCAAGGATTTCTACCAAAACATCAAGAGGTTAGCTAGCTATATCTGCAACTGTGGTGTCCAATCTTGTTAAGCTGACTCCAATAGTGTCATTACCACGTTCTTCATGATGTTCTTCCATGGCTGCAATCTGAGCTTTTACTCGAGCTTTTCACCTTGTGCTCTCGATTTCAGAGTCTAATGGATGGATCAATCCACCTTTCTTTCTTTCTTTTGTTTGGGTTCGCATAAACCTGAAACAAGATTCAACCCAAAGACAAGGAACCTGCTCTAATACCAAATTTTGATCTATAATCTGTTACTGGACAATAGATGGATCTCCACAACAGATTAAAAGAGAATTCACTGGCGTGTTTTAAAAAATATTATCGTTGTTAGCCATTTCCATGCCCAGAAATTCACATCCTATTTTACTGTTAAAAGTCTTCAATGGCGGGATACTGGACAAGCATGGACCACAAATAAAAACTGCAGAACACCATGCCTTTTTCTACCGCCCGTATACTTATACCTAGAAATCCAAATTCTATAATCTCATTAAACAGAAATTCACTTGTGATATGGAACTTGAGCACAACAATGACAGGTAAAAAACAGAGTACCACATTCACACCATAGTCACAAAAATTTACCTTGGAGAACCCCATAATTGGGGCAAACTCCAGCGTTCAACAACACAACTTATGTTCTTGAATCCAGTTACACACAACAGTGACACTCTCACCAAGTATTTTGTGTGTTTCCACCGACTCTGCTACATTTCCAGTGAACTCTTATGTGCTCAGGGTCGCACTCCCTTGTGGAGAATTTGTGCGCTCAATTTAAGCTCTGTTGCTCCCTGCTGAGTTTGGAACCCCATGCTCTGTGTTCTTAGAATCCCTCCATCCCTCCATGCTGGAGTCCCCATGCCAAGAAACCTCCAACTCCGTTCAATAGCTAGGGCCTCTAGAGACCTTCGGATTACCCTGCTGCTGATTGGTCCACGTTTTGGCTGAGGTAGTTGCCATGTTGGCCAAACATAGTCATTTCCCAGCTATTCTATATTTCTCCTTTTCGTCTTTCTTGTCCCTTTTGAGATCGGTCAATACTTGATCCATTACATATCAGCCACTATCAAGAGGAGTCTGCAATGTTGAGGGTAAGGTCTATGAGCAATGGCGAAGGTGCCAAATGTGAATATGACAATAATGTATTCAAGAGAATTTAAGACCTATGAAAGGTTATTCGAGAAACAAAATGAGGGAAATAATGTACGCTTAGGGTTTAGACATCCAAATAAATAAGCTCAAGGTTGTTGGGCCTAAGCTAATCAACGGGCAATGAGTTAGCCTAGTGCATGTGACCTATATAATTCTATAGGGCAATGAAATGACTGTGTAGTGAATCTACCATCAAGCATATGTGAGAACCTTCCATTGACTGTGTAGTGAATCTACCATCAAGCATATGTGAGAACCTTCCATGGAAATTGTTAGTGATAAAGTTACATATTCTTTTATGAAATAGTACAAACTATAATTAATTAATTTTGTGATACAATACACAACTAACATACTATGCTATCATTGTGATAGTGTTCAAGAAGAATCCATTATGAGAATCATTAGCACTAGTTTGAACAAAGATAATATATGGATTAGATTAGGTCGATGGAACACTAGACTCCTAGCAATACATTTTCTTTTTGATGGTGAGTTTGAAATTACCATTGCTCCAAGTATGCTCTTCCCCATTATGGGACTATTACAATGCATTGTTGTAACCTAATCTTGGACATAATATGTCCAATTACCAACCTTCTTACAATGCATAGTGATGTGAAATGACACATTTAGAATAGAAATGCACTAATAGTCACAAATAATCTCTCTCTCCTAGTGCACAAAACTAGTTTGCACAGTGATAGGGCAATATTTCTATTCCTTAAACATATTACATGTACACAATTCAACATGTGCCTGGATGCTTTACTCTAGGCTATGCCATTGACTCATAACACTATACTAAGTCCTATACAAAATTG